>JAJHUR010027193.1:0-15226 GCA_027495735.1 Lutjanus campechanus | reverse complement strand
TTTTTTGCCTCCACAGCCAGCAGTCTGATGACCACCAAACTCTTCAGAAAAGACTCCGGACACTCTGTGTCCGTTCTCGACCTTCCTGGGAGCGTTTTATTGATCCCCCAGGACTCCCTGACCGGGGAGCCGGCGGCCAACAGACGGGTGCAGTACAAAGGGGGGTGTGAGCCGTGGTGGGGGGCTCAGCTCTTCTCCACCCTGGTGTCCGCCTGCACGGAGCTCGTGTGCGGCTCAGTGAAGTGCACGAAGGCAGGCGTGAAGGTGGAGCAGGGAGTCTACGGACAGAGACAAGAGATGGTCCTGAACTCTGCGGAGCCGCTGACTCTCCTGCTGGAGTTCTGAGACACACCTGAACACAGAAGAAGAAAAAAGTAGTACAGATATTTGTGTAATAAAACACTAACGCAGCTTCTTTATTCAAGTAAAAGTGAAAAAGTATAAAAGTAAAATGTTTCCCTCTGAAGGACCTTTTTACTGTTTCTGTGTAAAACTAAATGAACTTCACCTTTTCTGCAGCAGAGTCTCCCTCCGTCTGCTTCATCTTGTGTCTTTCATCTTTTTTGTCGTTTTGCTCTTATGTCTTTCACGTCTTTTCTTGACACAAGTCTTTTTCATCTTGTTTGATCTTTTGTCATTTTTTGTCTTGTTACGTCTTTTACGACATTTGTCAACTTCATACATTGTTTCTTGTCTTTTTCATCATTTTTTGTCTGGTTACATCTCTCATCTTGTTACATCTTGTTACATCTTTTACATCGTTTTTTGTATTGTGTCTTTTTCATCTTTTATGTTGTTTTTCATCTTGTTACGTTGTTTTTCTCATCTTATATCTTTTACATCTTGTTACTATAATCATAAAAATGTTGAATATTGGATCCTGTAATCGGGATCCAGGCTGATAATTATTGGTCCCTACTCAAAAGGCTCCTGGTCCTCGGGGGGAAAGTTCCTGCGTTTTTGGTGCTTGTTTCCTCGTCATCATCTTCATCATTACACAGTTTTCCACTCTGTAAAGAAGCTCGAGGCCAGAGGAGCTCAGTCAGTGTTTGTAGTTACAACAGATTTTTGATTTCATTTTAAAAAAAAAAACAGAATTATGTTAACAGCATTTTGTTTTCATCAGTTCTGTAAAAAGGCACCGTGTTGTATAAATGCCATGTGTACTGTTTGTTTATATTGTTCATATTGTTTATACTGTACAGTTCAGATCTCAATATTAAAAAACTATTTCTTGGTTAAAAATGTGCACACTGCCTTCTTTGAGCTACATTAAAGAAACCTTCCTGTCTGAAAGATTTTTCAGAGTTAAGTGACGCAGTAGACGGAGACAAAATCCACGTCAGGAGCAGGTTGTGGTGGATGAATGGTTAAAGGGATACTTCACCCAAAAATTAAAATCCAGTAATTATCTACTCACAAAACGCTGCTCGTCTGGTGTAACTCAAATCTCCTGAAGCCCTGCCTGAAGACTGTTTTTTGTTTTTGTTTAATTTTTTGATCACAGTTTGATTCAGTTTTGCACCAAAACAACTTGGTTAGGTTTAGAAAAGATCATAGTTTGAGTTAAAATAGACTATTAACCACATGTTAGAAAGCCTTTCTGACAGAAAGCCCAAAAATCAGATTTCTGTCAGTAAAGCAGCACTGAGGAATTTCTTGCTTCAGTTAACTACATTTACCGTCAACACTGACTGGACATCCACATGAAAAGTGGTGAATTATCCCTTTAAGTTACAGCCTGAGTTTAATTTTTAGTTGAGCTCTTTAATGGGTCCAAAACGTCTGTTGCATATTTTGTTAATCTTTAATTTTTGGGTGAATAAAATCCAGTTGAGACTCGACGGTGCCTCACAACCATTCATGTCAACATTTCTCTGATCGTCTGGATTTTAAAAGCTAAATGACAAAAATATTTTTTATTAGCAGTGATGGTTTGGTATAAATTATTAAAACACAAGTTGATAATAAAATATATCAGTAGAAACAACGTGACAATAAAAAAAGTCACAGAAAAAGGACCAAATTAAAGAATAAATTGTTCTCTTTTAATCACAATCATTGCATTTATTAATAATACAGATTTTAAGATTTCATCTCATTCAGCATATCAACATACAGTCATCCTTGATGTTGACAATTTCACTTTCTGACCTTTAGGCCTTTACAAATGTGATAACTGTTCCAAAAAATACATAAATATCCACAAAAATAATCACATGATTTCTCCAGCAAAACTCTTTTTTGACTGGCTGCTACATTCCATCATTTTTAAAGCTTATTTCTGCTTATTTCATTCTTGTGTTTGTAACAACAGTCAGACTGTTGTAATTCATATGACATCAATATGTTTCATTAAAAAAAAAACAAAGCAAAAAGAAAAAGAAGCTCTGAAGTTTGGGTCCATTGATTGAGAAACAAAGTGTGTGGTGCGTTCAATGACAGTCTGTGACTTACAACAACGCATTAGGGCCACTTTTAGAAAAAAATGAAGAAATTACAGAGCCAGGAGATCAAATCAAATCAAATTAATCAATCAAATCTAAAGAAAACAGGCTGCACATATTAAAGACCTTTAATCATCGTTCATGTTAAATATTCAACTAAACAACTTTATCAGACATAAATTTAAACAACTGACATTATTTTTGCAGCACAAACAAAGAAAATTAGGTAGTTTTTTTTTCATAAATAAGTTCATTATTTAGTTAGTTGATTAAGTTTGTTAGGTAGTTAGTTTGTTGGCTGTGCTTTGAGCACTACAGCTCGATTCAGTTAAAGGATAAATTTGGTATTTTTTAATAACCTGGACCGTACTTCTTCATATTTTTGTGTCTACGTGACAACAGTTGGTTCAGTACTGATTGAGAGAGCTGCAGCCGTCAGCTGTGAAACAGACTACAGTGTGAAATTAAATACATCGAGTAAAAGTGCTAATTTTTGCCTCTGACAGGCCAAGATTGTTATTCTAAGTGTCTGACAACATTATGAAAGGATCATTCAGAAAAAGACCTTTTTTTAAAGAATAAAATCATTTTGTTTAACCAGAAACAGCTGTTTTATTGAACCGTTCAAAGCCACCAGACTCCACTGACAAAAACATTTTAACTTACTCTTTTATTTAAAAAAGGTCAGTCTCTGTAAGGATCCTTTCAAAATGTTGTCAGACACTTAGAATAATAATCTGAGCCTGTCAGTGACAAAAAACAAGCACTTTAAGTGGACGCACTTTTAACTGGCACATCTGCAATTCCAAAACTTTCTGAACCAACTAGTCAAAAATACAAACCCAAAAATATGTTTAAAAAGACAGAGCCCAGGTTTAAAAATACCAGAATTACCCTTTAAACTGAGGAACATTTTCTGAGCATCGAGAGTTATGTTGATATTAATGAAAACCTCTTCAGCTATTCAGCCTGTGTGGGCTGAGAGAAACTGCCAGATGTCAACACATCTGTACTGCAGTTTCTTGTTACTTCTACATCTACGTGTTCGGGCTGCACAATTAATCGCAATTGCAATAAAATTTACAATGTAGTCAAGTGCAACGTCCAAATCGCAGAACCAGAAACACTATGACTGTGCAGCCCTACTACATATGAACGCAGAATCTGTAGGCAAGTTTGTCTGTTTGCAGTCGTATTGACCAATCACCGTCCAGCAGGCTTTAGTTGCACGTGAGCAAACAGTCAGTGTGGCGTCTTGAGACCTACTGGCTATGGCGTTTCATAATGACTTCGCTATTTGAAAAATGTATCTGCGTTCCTTTGCAAATACCCGTTTACAGAAACTTCCCTCCAGATCCAGTCCTGCGTCTCAAGTGCACGTGGACGGTTCCGTTCCACAAAGAAGAAAAATCTTCCTGGAGCTAAAACTCAGAAATGATCAAATATTAAAGCGTCAACACTGATTACAAACTTAGTGTTCTTTTCTGTGTTTGGACTCGTGGGAAGCTACAGTAATTGGTCAGATGGGGACTGGTTGAATTTGGGTTAATTGTTGCGACATTGTAACATCACGACTTCCTGGAGGGACTGAAATTTAGTCCTGAACTCACAACGTTTGTCCATCAGACTCATAAGTAAACAGCTAACGTTTCTAACACTGGATTTTTAGTGCAAATAACGACAACAGACACGGCGTCGGCTTACGGTTTTGCTGAGGCTGTTTTCTTGTTAAAAACTGAGCTAAGTTATCATGTAAACTACAGGCTGATGTCACACATGGAGATTATAAGACAGTAGTGTCATCTTGACCCTCAGAGTTTCAACAGTTTCATCAAATTAACTGTAACTTCTTGTTCTCCAGATGTAAGAAAACATGTTTTTTCTTTCGGTGAAAATGAAAATTGTGATTCAAAAACGATGATTCACACTAGTCATGAATCATATCGCAATATCTGCCAAAGTTTTTTTTTTGTGGAGTATGAATTCATCTCTTTCATTTAACTCCTCAGATCCGGGCTGTCGGGTCTGTTTCTCCGTCTTAATGAAACTTTGGCAGGTTGAGCTGCTCACACCTGGAAACCATCATCGCTGCTGAACTTCAGTGCTTCATTTACACAAGGTTTCAAACCAAATCTTCAGTTCATCCTCCTCATGATTTTAGACATTCTGCAGCCTCGTTTATGTCTCTCTTAATACCTTTTGTTTCTGAAGAAAAGTGGCACCACCTCTTTCATCAACAGCAGTCGTCTCCTCAGGTTTTTCACTGCTTCTGTTCCCGTCTCTGACGGCGACTCGTCTGCTTCTCGCTTCAGGAGGAGTAAAATCTACGTTCCCAGCGCTCCCGTCTTCTCCACTTCAGTCGCCCTCCCACACACAGTCACACTCTCTCAGCGGGTTCCTCTGACGCATCGTGGTGATGACGGTGATCCTGTTCTCCGACAGCTCTCGCAGCTGGTTGATCAGCTCCTGCACGCAGGGGCTGGGCCAGGGGTGACCGTTCAGGTAGTCTCTCAGGATGAACGAGCGCTCCACCAGCAGCTCCAGCTGCACCAGGTGTCGCAGCCGGTGGAGGCTCAGCAGGTCTTTCTCTGGTTCTCTGCGGAAAAACCTGAGAGACAGAAAAGAGAAGACGGGTCAGACTTTTACTGCATGAACGCACAAAGAAATGAACAGATCTTCTTCTTTTAAACCCCTAAAACTGGAGCCAAAATAACAACTGTGGGTCCAGATATTTAGAAAACTGAAGGACATACTTATACACAGTGTTTAAAGGGACAGATGCAAAGGATTTTGGGTAGAAACCCCTGCTTGTTGCTGAGATTTCCCACTAAAAATTGTCCTGTGTGTCTCACCGTATCCTGAGCGTCCTGAGCTGAGGGAACAACATGGGGATCCGTCTGCAGAGGCTGCCGCTGGAGCGGTTCTGCTCGATGTCGAGGTGCTCCAGCGCCGGGACTTTAGGAGCGATGGAGTCCATGTCTTTGAGAGTTATGGCCACACGCAGCGTCAGCCTGGTCACGCTGGACGGGATGGTGGTCGTGTAGGCAGCCAGAGAGTTTCCACCTGAGAGGAACGGAAAACATCAGGAGGCGTCACGTTAAACCTCTGGATAGATTTCGCCATGTATCTTAAAATGGTTTGTCGATAATCATCGATAGTTTTTGATAATTGATCAGTGGTTTGGAGTCATTTATCGAGCAAAAACGCCAAATATTTTCTGCTTCCAGTTTCTCTAACATGATGATTTGATGGTTTCCTGTTTTATAACATCATAAAATTGAATATCTTTGTGTTTGGAGCTGTTGGTTCAGACAAAACAAGTCATCTAAAGACGTCACCTTGGACTCTGTGATGACTGGGTGTTGCCACCAGGTGGTTTAAATCTGAAGGTTTGCGACTCACCGATGATGGAAAGCGTCTCCAGCTGTTGAAGAGGACTCAGCCAGGACCGGAGGCGACACTCGATGCCCTCTCTGATGTACCTGTAGCGGACGGTCAGAGACCTGAGCGACGTCAGACTCCTCAGGGCGTTCTCAGGCAGGATGGTTTCTGGGTAATCCACCAGCTCCAGAGTGGTCAGCGCCGGGCCGCCGTACCGTCCTACAGAACCGAAGAAGAGGAGAGTTTGTGATTGGCTCTTATTTTTTCAGACATTGTACAGATTTATGAATTAATGGTTGGTGAGTGAAATAAAACCTTCTATGTGGTCCAACTTTCTGATGAGCGACCCTCTGTAAAGGGTTAAAAAGGTAATAAATCTTTTCACATATTTTCGTGTGAGGTCTTTATTTTTTGCACCAAATTATGGCAAGTAGTACTGATAAGCTTTGGTATAAATAAGCACTATCAGTATCAATATTGTATCAATAAAATATTACAGGTAAACACAGTATGGTAAAGTCTTTGATGATTTACAAATGATGATCAGTGATTAATAATACTCATAAAATATAACAGGGCTGCAACTAACAGCATTATTGTTAGCATTATTTTCATAGTCGATTAACTGGTCAGTTACTTTCTGGATTAATTGATTAATAGTTGTTTGTTTTAAAATGGTGAAAAATGTTGATCAATGTTTCCTAAAGTCCAAGATGATGTCCTCAAATGTCTTGTTTTACTCGCAACCCAAAAATATTCAGTTTACTGTTAAAGAGGAGTAAAGAAACCAGAAAATATTCACATTTAAGAAACTGAATTCAAAGAATTTTGACTTTTTTTCCTAGAAAATTACTCAAATCGATTGATCGCTTAACAAAATAGTTGGCGATCAATTTAATGATTGATTAATCATTGTAGTCCTAATGAAATCACTATTAGTTGAAGCCCTCAGGGGGCTCAAGGTTGCCACTTCAGTTGATGTGACTCTTAGTTAAAGAAGTAAAGCATGAAGAACCACTGGTTTGATCTCTGAACCACAGCCGTGTCCTTCAGGTAGAGGACAAACAGACAGACAGGTGACAGGTGTCCGGACCTGGCTGGTCCGGGTCTGGAGGACTCAGGTAGTCGTCGGGCAGCGGCTCCGGCGGCTCCCCCCTCATCCCCCAGGACAGGTGCTTCAGCTTCTTCAGGCTCAGCAGCAGGTTGTGGAAGACGCTGCAGGGGACCGGTCTCACCGTGTCCAGCCCGTAGCCCTCCCCCTGCTGATGGAAGAGCAGGTACCGCAGGTTGACCAGGCGGGACACGGTGTTGATGAACTCCACGGTGCAGGTGAGTCTGACGTTACACACGCTCAGGTGAGTGAGCCTCTCCTGCAGCTGCTCGCTCAGGCTCGTCCCCAGCATCGGCTCGTCCCAGCTGGCGTTCCGCACCCCGAGGTCCCTCAGCTCGGGGAACCGCGACAGGTTGTCCAGGTACTTCTCCTTGTACAGCCGCCCTCCGTCCACGAAGGCGATGGCGGTGAGTGAGGGCAGGAACATGACGAGCCGCCGCCACTCTTTGCGCCGCAGGTGTCGCACCGCCACGCGGGTGAGCTTGCGGTGGCGCAGGGTGTCCCAGAAGCCGTAGGTGTAGCGGCGGAGGTCGGACAACATCACCGCGTCGGCCCTCCACAGGGACGGGTGGTCGACGAGCTTCCTGAGGTACCTGCAGCAGGAGCGGACGGTGTGTTTCTCCTCCGTGGTCAGGTAGCTGAACACACAGACCCAAACTTCAGGAGGGAGCCGCTGCAGCTGCTCCATCAGGAACCGGACCGTTCAAAGGCTGACGGATAAAACTCAGAGCGCTGAGAAAGAGCCGGGAGAGGGTCAAAAATAAGAAGGGGAACAAATCTGATATAACTTCCACTGACAGAACTGAGCTTTCATTTAGTGTTGTTATTAAAAGAATATTCTAACAGCCACCGCCACTAGCTAACGTTTACACTGCAGCCGCTCTGAAGCCGTCGCGCTATGATGACGTCATTTGTTATTGAAAAGGCGCTTTTTTTTCATTCATGTTTTTTTTCCTTATTTAGGACAAAGAGGTATAAGAAGGATTTAAAAAAAACGACTGTATACATGCCATGAGTCCATTCATTAATAATAACAATAGTAATAATAATAATAATCCTTTGTTTAAATGATAATATATAACATTTTTTTTACATTTCCTACATTTCTTTCCATTTTCCTCTTGCTTATATTTTGATATTTAATTTTATTTTTAAAAATATGATATTATTTTTTTTCTATTAATGCTCCTTTATATTTTTGCTATCCACTTTGCTGCTGCAACACTAAATTTCCCTGTTGTGGGACTAATAAAAGTATATATCTTATCTTGATAATACTACCACTACTACTAATAATAATAATATCCAAATAAAGTGTACTAAGACGGTTAAAAAACAACTGTACATGCCATGAGTCCATTCATTAAGAATCCTGATAGTAATACTTAATCTGTTGATTGTTTTCTCGATTGACTGATAAGTTTTAATTTAGTAGTTTGGTTTATAAAATGTCAGAAGATGTTTTTAAAAGAATGATCATTGTTTCCCAAAGTCAAAATGTCTTATTTTTCAGTTTACTGTCAAAGAGTAGTAAAGAAACCAGAAGGTGGGATCAGTGAAAATCTATTTCATCAAGATCAATTATCAAAGTAGTTGGCAATTGATTTAATAATTGAATAATTGATTTATCATTGCAGGTTTAGTAGCTATGATTGTATTTGAACGAGATAAAACTTTTCACTGCAGTAAAATCACATTGAAGATAAAGAACTTTAAATAGGTGAACACATTTTGTCTTGAAGCAAAGAAAATATTTCATGAGTTAGTCTACAGAGTGGAGGAAACATGTTGACTGAAATAGCCTAAAAAGAGATAAATAACACATTACAATAAATCAGAAAATGTGTGGAAATGATTGATGTGATGTTAAAACAGACAAATATATATACAGTCGTGGCTGATCAAATATATTTTAATCTTCTTCACTTGTTGATGTAAATGAATACACATAAATTAAAAGAAATCAACAGAAGTACCCGCAGTGATTTGGGAAACATCAAGGACAGGTCATCTGTCTACAGAGAGCAGAGGTCAAAGGTCATAAGACAGGTTAGTAGGAGGTGTAAAATCAGCTGACTGATCACAAACAATCAGATATTTCACATCACATGACAAAATCACTGTATCATCAGTCTGTGGTGTTAAATGACAGTTTTCCTACATTTCCCAGAATGCTGTTTCAACTCCGCAGGAAACATTAATAGTGCATTCATGCGGATGGTCGCAGTTTTCTCTGACTTTCATAGCTGTTGTTCCTGACTTGAAGGGGCGTTCACATGAAACTCATTTTCCCGATTATTCTGACACCACATGAATGCACCATGTCTGCGTGTTTCCATGTCAGCATCTGAACAGTCGATGAATGATGTGATTACTCAGCTGTGGGTTTAACATGAAAGTAAAGACAGAGATCATGACGGTGAAAGAACACAAAAAGTCATACCCTGAACCCAGACACTTTTCTTTTTCTTGTTCCTGTCCAAATAATTTCTCTCTTTAGGATTGTTTAACATCGGTGCAAAATTGTGGCTTCACAAAGAATCTTGATCTCTTGATGGCTGAAGCTTATACTGTTATTGGTGCAATTGGTCAGATTTCTCCAGGAAGAAAACACATGACAACCTGGTCTACGTGGAAAATGAGAGAAACCGTGGTACTGTCAATCTCTTGTGAATATAACTCTCTCCTAGGGGGGAAACTCTCACCTCCATCCTGCTAACTGCTTGCAGAGACTTAAGATTTTTCTCTCTTGTCACACAATGTCAACCTCAAGGAACAAACACAGACAAAGCCTGACCGATGAAACGCTTCATGTCAAAGAGAAAGTCGCACATGAATGCGACTCAGAAAGCACAGCTGACTGCCAACATGCAACATGCCAGTGTCAGAGGAAACAACCAGCCTGACAATCTACTACTACTTTGTTTCAACATCATCATCCTATTTCAATCACTGAAATGAGAGATGTTGGTAACTATTATGAGGTCTGGATGCAAGCTCAAAAACATAAAGTCAGTCACCTGTATTCCAGTCCAAAACCATTCAAACAAAAAAACACTTTCACTCAGCTGTGAATCAGTTCAAATGGAGCTGAGTCAGTCTGGATCTGTGACGTTCTTTACATAGCAGTGTCATCATCACACTCCACCCTGTTCTGCCAAAATGGAACTGGTTCTGTAAGTTTGTGCACCTAATAAACCTTTAAAACCTTTCTGAGCATTTCCGACCAAAAATAAAATGGTTTAGAACCCGAAAAGTTGGTTCCAAGCTGCAACCAACGATACAAGTACTGTACAAACTGAAGCGGGTGTGTTTTATTTGACAACTCAAAACTGGTGGTAACATGGGCTGGTTCACTAGAGAGCACAAGAATCTTGAATCAAACCAGTTCAGGAACAAGAGCGAATTTAGTGGAAAAGGCCCATCTGTGGAGTGTAACTTCTGGAAGAAAAGGTGGAGATGAAACTTGCACTTTAATCCACATTATATGCTGTGAGGATCTATATTCCATAAATGTAGCTATTTGCCCACATCTGCACAGGCCTGGATGAATGTGTAGGAACATCACCTGTGGAGTTCCAGTCTACATCCAGCCCTTAAATAAATAGTTTCACATTTTGGGAAATAATTATTCACTTTCTTGCTGAGAAAAGTGATTCCATCTCATATCTACATCTGGTCAAGTGATGTTCTGGTTCTTCACCCCCCATAAAAAGGAAGACAAATTATCATGGATTATTAAAAGGGACAGTTCGGCTTTTTTTGAAGTGTGGTGGTATGAGGTACTTCTCCATAGTCCTGATGGGAAGCTGCAATTATATAATCTAAATATAGCTCTCTTCAAACCGACCAGACTCCATCTGGAAAAACAGCAATTTTACCTCGCAGAGCACAAGAGTTTCTGATCTACCGCTGCCTTGGTTGGTTGGTTTCTTTGTGTTTTGGTGACTTAGAGGTTAGTTTGGACTCACTGAAGTCACACGATTACAGAAACAAACTAATCGATTGAGGCAGCGGTAGACAAGCAGCTCTTGTGTTCTGTGAATTAAAATCAACAATTTTGTCAAAGGAGTTTGGTTGATTGAGACAGAATGATATTAGGCTTATATAACAGTGGTTTCCGGTCAGAAAAGGCTGTCAGCATGTTTTTTTTAGGTATCTAAAATACATTTTACATTGCTTAGCTTACTACACCAGCACTCCTGCTGCTTCTCCAAACTCAGGGGTGTGTGACCACCGCCTACTGTTGGTAATACACTGACTATAGATAAGTACCTCAGAGAACATTTCAAATAATCTAAGCTATCCCTTTAAGGGACCTTAAGATGTGCTAGTAGGTGGATTTTGTCACCTTTGGATGGATCTGGCTAACAGTTTCCCCCTGCTTCCTGTTTTTGTGCTCAGCTCAGCTGTCAAACTACTGCTTTAAAAGGGTGAAATAACTTTTTATAGGTTGACCAGCACATCAAGAGAGCTCTGAACCATGAGATGTCCTACGGTTTAAGATCTGTGTTGTTCCATGTCGTTCCCAATTTCTGTCTCCTCTCATTTCCTGTCATCCGTCTGATTAAACACAAAGAGTACCCCCCTCCCCAAAATACAATCATCTTGAAAAGGGACAACGTGACAGCTGGTCATCAACACTTCAGGGTTCTTAGTCTTAGTTTTTAGCTTCTGAAAATGAAGAATGTAGTGTGAAAATATGAGTTGTCAGGTCAGTGACAGTGTCCCATGAGAATTTAAAACGCACCCACCGAGACCAGGAGGAGAAAAACAACAATCATAGCCCTGCTAGTTCAAACATTCATAGAGAATTTCTATATACAAGCCTATGGACTTTATTTTTACTCAGCTCGTAAACATATCTGGGAGACAAACTGGAAAAATATGAACATATTCGTCAGCTTTTTAACTCTCCATCTGCAGCACAGCGTCGACCGGATTTCTCTGAATCTCAGTACGAGCCCTTGCATCACCTGAAAGAGTCCGTTTGGAATCATTTTTTGTGTTTCATGAGTTTAAATTCTGTATCAGAGGCCCAGAAACACTCACAGTCAGTTCAGTAGTCATTCATCTCCGTTCAAAGGCAGATACCGGTGTTTGTTTGAGTTCTTTCACTCCACAGAAACCTCCCTCGTCTTCGTCAGTTTAACTCATGTCCGTTCCTTTTGTTTTTCCTCTACTGCGACGGCGTGAACGTCAAGATCATCCACCCGATCACGAAGTAGAAGAGGAACACCGGGTACACCACCAGCGCCTTGCGGTTGGGCGGCTGGCTGTCGGCGAGGAAAGCCGTAGAGGCGAAGGTGGACCAGCCGAAGGACGCCGTCACCACCACCAGCCGCACGGCGAAGCTGACCTTCCCCGCGCTGCCGACCAGGACGATGCGGCACACGGCCATGGCAACCGTCAGAGGCATGATGCAGTATCCCAACACGCACAGGCTCTGGAAGAAGGAGATGGTGCCACCCAGCAGCTTGGAGTTCAGGGTGATGATGATGGAGCCGAACCAGACGATGACGAAGACCTGGAAGCAAAATTATATTTCATCATATTGGTGTGAAATCAGAGGGGAGATTTATTGTTTATTTAAGTAACATACAGTCTAAAACAGTCATTCCCAAAGACTGGGTCGTGACCTACAGGTGGGACACTCGAGATTTTATTTGGGTCCCTAATTAAATAAAAGACTGTGGAAGAAACTCAGCAAATTTAAGATTTATATCTGCAGTGCAACTTTTATAAAGCATTGAAAATGTGTATATTTTACTGACAAGAGGAAAAAATGTTAATTCTGACAAAATGTATTTATTTTGTCTCATTCATGAAGAAACTGAAATGTCCTTTTTTATCTTCCCGATGAGAGGAAATAAAAACAATAAAGTGGCACGTTAACTCAACCTAAATACACTTATTTCTCATTTAAGCATGTATGTTTTTAATAACATGTGTCAAGATAATATAAGAAAATGCAAAAATGGTGGTAAAAATCGTCAGGAATGTTCTTTTACATTCACTTTGTGGGCAGCAGTAGCTCAGTTCATAAGGACTTGGCTTGGGGACCGGAGGATAGACGATTGAAATCCAGCCAGTTTCACCTCTTGGGTAGTGTCAAGGTGCCCTTGAGCAAAGCCCTGAACCCCCAACTGCTGGTTTCTGGGCAACATCCATCATTCTGCCACCTCTCCCACAAACTGCATGGGCAGGTGTGTAAAATTATTAACAATGGAGTGAAAAAAAAAAGAATTATAGGTGTGGAGATTTCTTGTTTCTTAGTTGCATTGTGATGCGGACGTGGAAGATTCTGCATTGATGCAGTTACATAATCAGGATATAAGTGTCAGGCCCTTTAGTTCAAACAGAATAAACAATCTGAGGATGTCTCCTAACGCTATACAGAAAAAAAAAATCCATAATGTTCTGTCATTTTGTAAACCAAATGATTCATTGAGAAATAATTGGGAGATTTGTTGATCATGAAAACAGACATTAGCTGCAGCCTTGTGCAAAGAGGCACGTGGGGGAAAGTGTGCCTGCAGGGCTTTCTGCAAGAAAGCCTGTAACCCTTCCCCTTACGGAAGAAATGCCTGAAGCTGACCAGCACAACCTATGCAGGACCCAATGTAATTGATTTACAATTAATTAAACTACAAAATAAACAAGTAGATAAATGTGAGTTATTTAACATTGCCAGTGAATCTGAGCTAAAGGGGTTCTACAGGAACAGCTGACTATTTTATTTTGCCCGGATGTTAATCCGATGACTTTGGTTAGGATCAGCATTACTTAATAAAATAACCGCTGGAAAAGACAAATATCAGTAACAGTACCTCAGCGAACTGCGGGCCCCCCTGGTCCTCGCTGTCCGCCGCGCCGCCCTGCAGCAGCAGGGCCAGAGTTACGCAGAGCAGCAGCGGGCCCCACAGGTCCCAGTCCCGCAGCAGAGCCGAGCTCCTCTTCGGGTACAGGACGTGGATGAACTTGTTCCCCACCGCCCGCAGGTCCCGCAGGATGGTCTCCTTCACCGGCTCGTCCAGAGTGGAGAACTCGTCGTCCCGCCTGGAGGAGCCGACGGGGACAGAGATGTCTCCCTCCACCGGGATGTCCTCCGAGATAGAGACGTCTGACAGCCCGGCGAACGGTCTGCTGGCCTCCTCCGCGGCCGCCATTTTAACTTACAGAGAGGAGAGTTCAACGTAGCCGTTAAATTATCCCGAGAGTTCAGACGACGGCAACAGAGAGCATTTAATTAATAATAAAACAAGACATTGTAGATGTGTATAAGAGACAGAATAATAAGAGGTATAAACTGAGCATCTTAATGTTACATTATTTATACATTACTCCAGGGCTGCAAGTAATGATTACTTTCATTACAGACTAATCTATAATCCATTTTTATTATTAATTGATTAACGCTATTTGTCTATAAAACAGAACATTGTGCAAAATGCCCAACACAGTCTCTCAGGGCCCAAGCTGACATCTACAAATGTCCAATAATGATGACAAACACTTTAAAAACCTCCAATTATTAAATTTACAATGACATAAAACACAAAAATAGCAAATTCTCTTAGTTTAGACTAGAACCATTAAAAGTTTTGTAATTATTTCTTCACAAATAACAAACAGTTTTTCTAATATCATTACATTATATGATACATTTTCTTCTACTTAGACGGATCATTTCAGCACATTATGATTACATTTCAGTTGTTTGTCAGGTTCTTAGTAATTCATTTATATTTTGTTACAATTTTTCCCTTTTTTAAAAGTACAACTATTAAACTTTGGGGGTGAATGTTTATGGAGGCTAAAGTCTGCTTCTCTCTGATATTTTTTATCATTAAGTGACATTTTTGTCTCAATCATTATTAATTATTTCATAAGTACAAGATATTAGGTTATATTTCTTCAATGTTTCTCATAATTATAACTTAGTTGTACATATTTGATACATTTAACGTGATAAATAAATAATTTATAGACAATAAAGATACGATCAGCCTTTACACGAGTGTAAAGATGTGAAACAGAGTCGTCTTCAGTATTTAACACAGTGCGTCACATGTTGTTGTTTTTCAGCGGCACTGTGAAGCGTCAGAAGCGAGCGTTCAGTCAGCTGATCCTGGAGACGGCGTCCAGCTTCTTCCTGCCTCCGTTCAGCTTCCAGATCCGAGTCGGAGGACTTTACCTGCTGTACAGCCTGTATAAGTGTCAGACCGTGTCGCCCCCGGAGCAGGTCAGGGGACACAAGCACACAAACGTAACGTTTGAATAAAGG
>JAJHUR010027085.1:770-22867 GCA_027495735.1 Lutjanus campechanus | reverse complement strand
AAAAAAAAAACTGAGGAAACCTAAATCAATAGATAAGGTTAGGCTGTAGTCCAGTACTCAGAAAAGAAAACCAGACGGTGTTCAATTAAATACTGCTTACCAAATTCAAATTATGACAGAGTAGAGAATCATTTTAATGTAACAACATAAGGATTTTTATAGACGTACAGTAAGAAATCGTACTAATTTTAGATCGTTTTAGACAAACAGAAAGACAGAAGCATCCTGGAATGATTGAGATTCAAATAAAATAGAAAAACATCAACACAAACATCTCTTAATACTGTGCTCTGATAAAATGTTTGAAAACTTTTTAAAAGAAAGAGGACGCCTCATAAGACAAGGTTCTTTGTTAAAACCTACAGTATGTGGCTACAATAGATTACAGTACTTAAATATAAAAATAGACTCTTTTTTTGAATTTGTTTGTTCTTCTCGTTCTCCGCTGCAGTCTTCTAGATGGACGGATGCGTTCGTGCGTGGACGGGTCGGTTGTGCTCCCTCAGTGACACATCCGAGCGGTCATCTCTTTCTGTAGACACAATGCACACAGAGAAGGAGAGTTAGAGTCGTGAAGGAAATGTCTGTACTCTTCAAAATGTTACTGCACTTTAGAATGCAGAGAGCAGATTCTTTAAATATATTTATTAACTCATGTAGACACACACACTACCGCAAGACTAGGAGGTGCTGGATGAAAAAAATAACTAATAGAAAAAGGTCAAAACATCTGCCCACTAATCTCCACTGCAAACATCCAGTTTATTGTCTACACTTTTGGTCATACAGGCTTTTGTTGCAAGCTTCAGACATGCCAAAACACACCCTAGAACATAAAGGCTCTCACAAAGGGCGGAGAGGTCATTAACAATCAATTAACAATCAGCCTGCAATCAGTAACAGTATTACATCACTTGGGGCTGTGCAGCAATTCAGCGTGTCTGATTAACGTCTTTCAAAAGAATCTCCTCATCGTAAAATAACAATTTCTAGAGATTCGGAAAGCGATTACATCATCTAAATTAATGACAAAACGCACTGTGGGAAACAAACTCTTTTTAGAAAATGTCAGCCAGGGTCACGTTTCATAGAATCGATTTTTATATCCCAGATGGTGGCAGCATCCTGTTTCACAATTGATTGTAACTCGCATTGCTGATAAATTCCAGTCCTACAAAGCTTTTCTGTGCTAGTAGGGATGCACCAATGTACCGAATATTGTGATAAAACATGTCTTGATACCATATTGGACTGTGATGTTACATAGTTAATTATTTTTATTTTATTTCATTTTATTTTATAAAAAGGACCGCTACTGACTGCACATGAAGGAAAGCAGGGGCACATTAAAGTTAAAAGAAAAAAAAAAATCTTACATGATCAAAAACCAAGTCAGATTTATTATTTAATAAAGGACATTTTTAAAAACATTTTTCTTTTGATTTTAATATCGCCATAGATTTATAGATAGAACTTTTTTATTGTAGTATTATTGCACCTTGAGTTTTTGGTGTCATTACATCCCTACTCACTTAGTGTTTCATTTGATTTGATAAACATCTTAAAATTTTTGTGAGTGGAAATTATTCTTCAATGTTGCAAACTGGAGCTTACATGTTGCAAATATTGTTGCAGCTCACAGTCAGTGCTTTAAACCCTGAGGCCACCAGGGCGCTCCACGACTTTACATTTTACTAGCAATTACTAAATACAGGACACACATTACACACTACTTTATTATTTACCGCCAATATAAGCTTAAGTGGAACATATATCAGTATTGTCATATGTGTTGGCTGATAAGTAACAAGATATCGCAACAAGAAATACCAAAGAAGTGTTTGAGGTCATTTAGAAACTGTTTCCATTACAGTTTGCCCACCAGGGGTGCTGACATGTTTAATTTTAGACTGTAAAATGCACTGCTAAGTATGATATCTTGGCCCCAATTCTTTGCAGCAGTGGTTCTCAAATCTTTTCACATCAAAGACCCTCAAACTGACACAAATGAGACCACCGGCCCCCATTTGATTAAACTGATCCAAGGGTCCCCCACCTGATAAGATTTGTACTTTTATCAACATCAGCCTAAAAACCTCTACTTTTTATACTATTATAGGTGTTACATGACCCCCTTAGGTTTGAGTGTTTGAAATCCAATTAGTTCAAAACATATACATTTTTTAGCATTTTTTAATTAACCATAATCTCATCTACTTTTGTATCCAGCTCCACATTAGATCCTATCTCCTCTTCGACTCACCAGAGGCTCCAGCTCTTTGTGGTCCGTCAGGTTGAACTCAGTGACAAAGTAATAGAAATGCTTGTAGCAGGTATTGACGTGAGCCTCGGCCCCCATCTGGCTCACACGGTCAAAGTGGTGGATGTAGACGTGGACAAACACCCGGAACAGACGAGACAAAATCTTCTTAGCCACCTGCATGAAGGTCTTAGGGAAGGGAGTACCTGGGAGTCAAACAGATGGAGGCAGAAGAACACCACGGTCAATCCAGGATGACCTTTTGCTATTTGCTCCACAGAACCGAACACACTTGAAATATTGATGTATTTAATACAGTGGTTATAGAATATTTTAGCTAAGTTTTCAATGCATTTCATAACCTTTTTTTGTCCTCTGGAGCCCCTCAGCTTGAGTACCAGCATGTTTAAGGATCCAGCCCGTATCACCTCATCCGTGAATGGAAAACCAACATGACTTGGTTTGGGGGATAAGCCTCTGCTCTAGCCAAGTGATTAATTTAGTATGTCGTTTTGCTTTGACTAATTCAATAATATTTCAGGAATCTGTTCCCGAGGACAGGCGCGTCAGAGGTCGTTTCTATTCATAGACCACTGTACATTGTGTGACCCATTTTTAAATCCATTGCTTGGATGTTTCTGTAGTTAGTCAGATGCCGAGCTCAGGGCATGCACACATGCACGGAGCTACAGACGAGATAATAGAAAACTGAGAATGCCAAAGCAGCAGGAGATTATCTGATAGTGTGCGCTATGTGCAACATTTTAGCTAATCTAATAACTGTGGCCTTGCACGTTGAATCTAAAACATCTTTTTGCTGTTTTTGTGTAGCTTCAGATCTTAAATGCATTCAGTCTGCAGTATTTTCTCATTTTAATGGTCCTTTGTATTTATTACATGATAATCATTAAGGTGGCTTTTTTTGGTCTTCTCTGTGACCAACATAAAAATGATTAGTTCACTGGAACAAAGACGAATCATTTAGACCACTTATTAAGTACGAATAAAGGTCATTATAATCTATTAAAACTTAACTACAAACTAAAACTGGGTGTGAATAAAAAAAATAGACTTCATGTAAAACTGGAGAAAAAATAAAACTAACATAAACAATAGCATACTTATGAAACAAAATTAAACACAAATATACAGGAAATGTTCTTAGTTTTAGTCCTTTTTGTCAACACAACAAGCAAGTGAAGGCATTGATGCCTGTGGTTATTGAGACTTGATGTCTGCATGATTGTGTGTTGAGTTGTGTTTGTATTGTTACTGTAATACCTATTCTAAACCTCTTAAATCTTACCCCTGGCATATTCTCCCCATGTATTATAATAAAAAACTAAAACCAACACTGAAACTAATAAAAACTGAACCAAAGCTAAACACTTTTAAACAATAAAAACTGAACTGAAATGACCAACCACTCTGGAAGCTAACTCAATTTAAAACAAAAATAAAAATAAAAATCACAAACTAATCCAAAAATATGAAAGTATTATAGCTCTGGTAGAAATACCAAATATTTGTACGTTACAGCAGTGGGTCTTAACTTTTTGGCTTGTTAAAACAAAACAATATACTTTTATCATCTGTTGTATGTCTACTAGTTGTGACCAGTTGAACCAGGGATAAATCTTTTCCCTTGTGTGAATGGAATAATTTTTAGAGTCCCCTAAAATCTAAATAATTCAGTGTTTTACAAGACAAAGAGTTAATATAACACAGAAATCTAAACAATTAGTATAGCTTTGTGCAGCATTAATATATTCTTTTCTGCTCTCTTCTTCTCAGGATGCCGACACCTTTTCTACAGTCAAATTCAAGCACTTTTCAAGAATTTTCAAGGTGCATTTTCAAGATTTTAAAGCACCTTAACACTGAGGAAAATTACATATTTATATACATGCACTCAAAATGAGTACTTCACATCTTCATAACATGAATTAAGATGTTACTGTCCTATAAACAACCCAGATGGATGACAAATTAAAGAAAAATACAGTTTAAAGTTTCAGTTTCAAAGTGTGCCACCTGTCTGTTATTGGGTTTGACATCTTATACAACCTGGCTGAGCCAATATCTGACTTATCTTATTTCTTTATCTTAAAGCAAAATGTTCAGTCAGGTAAAGATTTACTATGAAAGTAATGCAGTTACAGTTTCAAGCACTTACAAGCCCTTTTCAATCCTTGAAAACACTACATAAAAATTCAAGTGTTTTCAGGGATTTCCAGCAACCAACGAAACCTGTCTTCTGTTAACCACATTGTGGGTCCCGACACCAAGGTTGGGAAACACTGCGTTACAGTTCCTCGACTGTGAGTTTGCTGCTTCTGTCTGTTTTATGTCATTATTAACCCAGCCCCACTGGAGGTTTGATTGTTGTTCAGAAACGTGTCTTTGAGCTCTTGTGAATTGGAATGGGCACTGATCACTATTTTGTGACGTTTTATGGATGACATAATGAATTGAAATAGCGTAATTCACAATAACTTGTGACGTTAGTTAGGAGTGTCTGAAGTTATTGTCTATGAATGGGTGGCGGCAGGCCGCCCAAACAGAGTTCCCTACCTGACTCAGGGATTTGAACCAACCCTGAGATGTTTGTTAAAGTTCGTTCAACTGGAATCTAGAGATGCAAATTTTTTATTATTCCATTAATCTGCCAATCATTAAATCGATTAATTGATTCATTGTTTGGAGAATTGTGAAATTTTGATCAGAGTTTCACAAAGCCCAAGATGACGTACTCAAATGTCCTGTTTTGTCCACAACCCAAAGATATTCAGTTTACTGTCTTAGAGGAGAAGAAACCAGAAAATATTCAAATTTGAGAAGCTGAGATCAGAGAATTTGGACATTTTTCCTGAAAAAAATGACTCAAAATGATTAACAGATTATTTAAAAAGATGGTAATTAATTTAATAGTTGACAAATAATTGATTAACCATTGCAGCTCTACTGGAATCACTCTTTTAGATTTAGAAGACACACAAAACCCAAAAGTCTGTGACCTAATTCTGGATCTCAGCATTCAGAGTTTAAGGGACCAAAGTCTTAACACACCATCTATGGCCAATCACAACACTTACCGACGTTGGTGGGGAAGATGTTCTCATTGTTGATTTGTACCTCAATCCAGTCCATGAGCAGGCTCATGTATTTGGGGGCTGACAGCGCCGTCGGCCTCTTGTACTTGTGCTCGTCCTGCCAGCGGTATTCGTACTTGGGCCCACCGGACATGACGGGGCACGTTTGATCGGTACAGGAGTCGCTGATGGTGCCGTAGATGAGGTTGATGCGGTTGAAGAAGTCGACCACGTGGACGGCCACCCAGTCGTTGAGGTCCTCGCCGTGGGGCAGCTGCACGGCCTGCTTCAGGTCCAGACCCGCGTTCAGCGACGCCTGGGCCTTCTTGTGCAGCTCGAAGCGCTGCGTCCCGGGCTCAAACTTGCGCTTGGGCCGGAATGTCCTGTCTTTGTTGAAGACTTGTTTCAGGCCCAGGGACATGGTCGCATGTGGTGGCGGTGGGCAATTTGTTTGAATGCTTCTGGTGAATTATTTACTGTTGAAATGGAATAAGTCAAAAGGTTGTGTCAACAACCAGTGCAGAGTTTTTGTTATGGATTGTCGTTTGGTATTTTCTTCAACTCACTCTGTGATCCTGTGTATGATAAAAGGAGAGGAAAAAAGAAAGGGACAGAGTCTGATTAACAGATGTGTATTTTCATTAAAATGCATACTTTATGTTGAGCCTAACTTTTTTTTTTTTTTTAACCCTTTCCTTATATTTTACAAAACATTAGTCTATGGCTCCAACTAACAAGTATTTTACCTAACATTTTCTTTTATTCTTCAATCATTTGTTCTATCAGATGTCAGAAAATAATAATTGTCCATCATAAGAAGCCTGTACGAGGTTATGTTTGGCATTTAATCTCTCATCTACTAATTAATTAATCAAGTTATCTTTTCGGCTCTATTACAATCTCCCACGCTTATTAAACATGTAGTACGTGTGAGTTGGCTGGGACATTACATAACTAGAGCATCTGTGTCCCAGTTTTTCTCATGTCTTGGGCCTAAAGTTGCATGCAGAGATGTATTTAAGTATAAAAGCCCCTTACCCACCATCGTGGGCAAATATACATCCTAAATTCATAGTGTTAAATGGACAGAATCAATACATATTTTTTCCTCTTACCTGTAGTGCTATTTACCCATCTAAATTGCCTTGTTGTGAGGTGCAGAGTTTTAGAGATATCGGCCATAGAGATGTCTGCCTTCTCTCTAATATAACGGGACTAGATGGCTAAAAGGATCAAATAATACATTTGAAAAACTCAACAGCAGCATCTCTTCACAGAAATCATGACCTAGTTAATCAAGATAATCCTCAGACCCTGTTGTGAGCAGATTCATAAAGGAACTATTTTCTCTCTACTCATGGACAAGAGGCCCGTGCTTCTGACAGCGTATTATTATATTACATTTATGGCGGCGTCCTCGTCTGAACTGTAACCTCAAGTCCATGAGTAGATGCACGCTTCCTTCTGCATGAGTGATACAGTAGGTGGGTGTAGTTTAGTAGAAAGAAAATAGTTCCTGCATGAAACTGTGTCTGTGGATTATCTCGTGGCTGATGATTTCTATAAAGAGACATTGTTTTTGGCACTAATGAGCATCACAAGCTGAGTGTCATCTAGTGCCAAACTAAGCTAAGCTATATTTATACTACGTGGTACGACTCAAATCAATCGACTCTACTTGCTTTTGGTACCTCTACATAGTTTTTCCACTGCAGATACTACTGCTTCAGTGTAGGCAGAGCTGATTGTCATACATAGTGACACCACCAGCGGTTGGGAAATGACACACAGGAAATTTACTTTGGTCTCAAGAAGGTGCAGCCTTTATTCACTGACAAACTGTAACCTACACGGTACAGTTACTGCCAGATTGACAACTTCACTGCTCACCTTTTCCTCTGTTCTCTCCCTCACTGCACACACAAAAAGATGCTACACTACTCTTATAACAGAGGATATGAAGTGATGTTGTTCTTGATACTGCTGCACGTCATCAGTAGCCCACAGTGTGGTGTTGTGGGCTGCCATTTTTGAGAGAATTTTAAAAAAAAGTGTTTGCTATTGAGCTTGGCTATTTCAGAATGCTGGGTTTGCACAGGACATCCTGTGTCGTGTGACCAATCAGTGGTCTGGAGAGTTTTCACGTCACCTTTTAGTATTGATTCAGCCTGCTTGGAACTTTGATCGAGGTGATAACAAATAAAATCACAAAAAAACAAAAAACAAAAAACGGAGTGGAGTCAGGACAAGTTGAGCCATACCATGTAGTGGAAATGCAGCTTCATATGGGAGAGAAGGCAGATGTCCCTATGGCTAGTATCTCTAAAACCTGGCAACAGGTCATTATTATTATTCTCATTTTCACTGAAAAACATTAAATTGATTATGGTGAGAATTTGGCAGATATCTGTGCCAAACAAAGATGTTTTCTTAAGTCTGTTACGTTTGTAATATGATGTGTAGATCAGACATCTCTGCAGCACGTCAATGTTTGATTTAAAATGCATTGCACTACTTGCAATTTGAAAATTGGAGATAGCTCCATTGTGATTTTGATCAAATTTAGCTGTTCAGCCCTAGTAGCAAGTACTAACCGTAATGGAAAGCCAAAAGAGGGAGTAGAGTCGAGTCAAAATGTTCAATGTAGTGGAAATGCAGCTTTATATTGGAGAGAAAGTAGACATCTCTACAGCCAATACCTCCAAAACTCTGCAGTTCACATCAAAACAATCTAGATGGATCCATAGCACTGCAAGTAAAAAGAAAAATATGTATTTTTTGATTTTGGGGTGAACTGACCCTTTAGTCTTGAGCGGTGCCATTGAGAAAGATGGAGGTCAGGTCAAGATGAAGCCATAATTGAATAGTAGAGGAACATAAATAAATGTGAAAACATGTTTGAATCAAGTCTTTTTTTTTTAGCCTAATAATTATCATTAAATGAGGCCTGAATAATTCACCTTTTTTTTCCTCAACATCTCAGGTAAAAGACAAGTCTGAACACTGACAGCAGAGAAGCTTTAAAGATGAAACATCGTCTTAAAGTGAACGTGAGTCATTTCCTCTTTCAGACACTAATTCCGCCGTGAAACCAAGAATCTGCGGAATGACAATAAAACCAAGTCTGTTAACAGCACAACCCGGCACCATAAGGTTGATTTAGACCTCCATCGAAACATCTGTTCCCTCATCCTCACAATAATGCGGACTTTGTATCGTTTTTGGCACACTTTAGAGGATAAAAGCCAGAGATTAAACAGCAGGGCACATGACGACTGGACGAAGTTTATTCATGACGTGACCAGGTTTAGCTAACTCGGTCGGACTTGTTGCTTTAAGCTAAAAAACAAGACCCCAAACACGACATGACAAACCCACATTATTAACACTTAATCCACATTACATCTAAATTAAAACCGTGTAAAAACATTCATAATGTCAGACAGATGATCAAACGGAGACGATGTCGCACAGTTGAAAGCGACTTTCCCGAACTTACTTGTTCCGCCTTCCTGTTCCGTCAGTTTCCTTCGATCTTTTATCGAAAATTACTTGGTTAACGATCGATAGCTTTACGTCAACAACATGCACAGACTACATTATGGATAAGCTGAGCGATACATGTTGTATAATTACTGTTAATTCAATAAACATGTCACTTTGATGTACAAACTAACGTCTGACTCCTCCCTGCGAAACGAAAAGTATACCAGTGTCAAGGTAGAGACGTTGACGCCAACTTCCGGTCAGAACCTTCAAAATAATGGACGTATTTGACTAATGTAAGATAACCAAACTGAAAATAAAAATATATGATCACGTACGAGTTAAAAACTACCCTACTGCTTTTATTTTCCCAAAATAATGTCGCATAATTATTTTGATCAATAAACTATTGTAGGTAAGTTCAATTTTGAGGTACTGTACTTATCATTTGCATGTCAATTTTGGGAGACTTTCTACTTTCCCTTCACAATATTCTCAAGGGAAAATATTACAGAGGAGCTTTAGTGCCAGGCATAAGGTAAAAAACCGAGAGCAGGAAGAATTTTTTAAATTTTACATTTCAAGAATAATGTCAGTGTCAAGAATAATTAGTCTACACTACCATGTACACAAATTGTGCAATATTAGTGCTTATTTTCAGGTGTAACATCACTTCATATAATCTAAATGTACAGAATCAAGTTGAAATATTGAGAAATGTCAACGGTAAAGTTGAACTTTCAGTATTATTCCCAGCTAAAGTAAAAAATATATAACGTTTTTTTTTTTTTAGAATAAAGCCAACTTTACTCTCAAGATTTTTTCTCATGCCTGACACTAATACAGAAAGTTTTCCTTTATTCTGCACATTTTGACAAAAATAAAGGAATTTTTAATAAAGCTTTTTTCTATTTTTTTTTTTTTTTAAGGATTTGGATTTTTAGTCTTGTTGTTATTAAATTTTGTCAAAAGTTGGGGCTACTGTGTTAATACTCCTGTGTTAGTACACCTACTGCTAATAATTTTTTATTCTTATTTAAGTAAAAAATCTTGAATGCAGGTCTTTAACTTGCACTAGAACATTTTTCAGTTGTGGTATTTATAATTTCATCAACCAAAGGATTTTAGATCTTATTCCACCACTGTCCATGAATGCAACATACCACGTGTAGACCTTATGGTTTCTTTTACGAAAACTTTATGCCATTATTTTGAAGACAAATTCATCAGCTTCCTGTGTCGTGTGCCCTTCAGTGTTGCCTGGCAGCTCAGAAGTACTTCCTTTGGTACAGATGGCAGGGGGAAGCCTGTCTAACCTCATTTATTTTATAACAGACAAAATTAACCACAATACATCATGTTTGAATTACTGAGAAAAACCAAAGAGTATTTCTTCATTTAAGCATCTAAACGATGCAAGATTTTAGACCTTAAATCTATTCACAACTCTTTCACATAATATGTACTTCAAAACCATCATCTCCCTTTTAATTACTGGTTATTTATACTGAATATTTAATACAAGAAAAACATCATAAATTGCTATATTTCTCTACTAATTATTTCACTTAAGCTTTTTATTTTGGGAAACTACTAAAGAATGCATTAAAGCTACTTGAGATGTCAATTTATGGGCTTCCTCTTTACACAAGCTTTTCCAATGCAAATGATCCAGATGTTCTTTGCACATGGATATAAGGCATATTTCTAGGATGTTATTCCCCATGTTTTTCTTCTACTATAAGAGTCTAGTGTTTTCTCAATACTGGAAGTTTTAACTAAAATACAATACCATGAAAAACACTGATATTCAAAAACATTTTCAATGCCAGTGGGAAAACCTGTTTTAGAAGCATTTGTTTTTGTTTTGTTTATTTTTAGATCAGGCCTTTAAAAATAACAAAATTATCAAATTAAATTATCAGAGAAATTAAATAAAGTTTAATAGTGTCAGCTGGCTGTTGGGGAGAAGAGAGAGTGAGAAAGCACAGCTGATACTGTTGTATCAATACAGCGGTAAATGAGTTTTGAAACCATTTCAAATATTCAGAATCAATAAAAATCAACAAATTTATATTTTTGATTACACCAATATGGTCTACAGCTTTTACTCCGTAGTATCTCAAAGCAAACAGTTAATGTAGTAGGCCTACAACACCAAATGTGTGATCCATTAATAGAAATGACTGACTCTCTCTTTTCAGGTGGATAAACTTTATGTGTAAGTAAGCTTAAGTCTTACCTTTAATCACTGACTCCACAGGCATGTTGAAATACGATCATCAAAGTGTACAGTTCTATCATTTTCTTTCTACTTATAGTTTATTTGGAATAAAAAAACAATAAACTACTCATAGGTGGTGGCGGCAAGTAAATTGGAAAAAAAAAAGAACTTGTACATGTACCGTATACTTCTTTTGTACTCCAAAATACCAGAATATAAAATTAGTTGGTTCATCAATGTAAAGACGTCACACTTAACATTCAAACCACGACAGACTGACAGTTAGACAGACAGACAGACAGAGGTCCTCCTTACAGGGCGCACACACTGAAGTCCAATTTACAAATGCACATTTATTGTCACTGAGGCCTGTTCAGCTGTATTGGTTCTGTAGTCGAAGCTGGTCAGTGTGCAGCGTTCATAAAAAGCTCTTTGTTTTGGTTGTTTAATGGCCAGTTGAAAGGAAGCTTTGTGCAACACTGGGACAGAATGTGCCTTGTTTCTGTCTACTTGACAGGCTCAGCAGCGGCCTCAGCTCCCTCAAGCTTGGCCTTGCTCGATATGGAGTAATGGTAAGACCTCATGGACTCCTCGACCTTCTTGAAGTCAGGACGCTCCTCATGCCTGGCGAGAGAGGGAGAGAAGAGGGCCCGAAACAGCAGTTAAAAAGCTTGTGATTAATGCAAGGGAACGTCACAAGAGACCACAGAGCTGTCTAAAGCTGACAGAATCTCAAATACAACACGTCATATGGTGCAATGTCCTTATTTCTGACTAAGGAATGTCCTTCGGCTCCAGCAGTCAGGCTTTAGAGCTGATCATAGTACAATAACTGCTACTGAAAATGACATTGTTGACTTGCTAGATAAAAAGCAACATCATTCTTCATTCTGCTTCATTCTTTGCAGGTCTGCCCAAGGCTTTTGATACTGTTGATCCTAATATTTTGCATAAAGGGCGGCTTCATCTGCATTCTTTTCTGGGTTTTTTAAAATGCAAACTCCCACTCAGCCATCAGCATAAAGCAGTGACGCAAGGTTACAACGCTGATGCCCTCCCCTCCCTCAACCTAGGGGGTTTATATGTGGCAAAGTCATCATGCAGAAGCCCACGTCAGGTCACGTGGGATAACATTTTTAGAAGGGCTTGGGAACAGGGGCGGTTTTAGTCATTCTGGGACCTAAGGCATACATAGGCACGGGGACCTTCACATCCTTTGTTCTCTTTGAATAACAAATAAGTCATAAAATTAAATTTTCATTTACTGTGGAGTGTGGAGGATGAATTGAGAAGTTTCACAGCCTCAGGAAAAAAGTTGTTCTGTAATCTGGTGGTACGGCTGCGGATACTCCTGTATCTCTTGTCAGATGGCAGCAGGATAAACAGGTTGTGGGTGGGATGGGTGTTGTCTTTTAATACCCTTCCATTTCCTCCCTTTTTTGCACCTCTTGGGTAGCTTCACTTCATTTTGCAGCAGTCTGCACAAGGAGGATAGCGGCCGCTATAGACGCTGCTATCAAAGCTGTTTTAGGTCGACTAAAGAAGAGAGGCGTGTAGATCGGCTCGGTTTGCAGCATGACAGTTACTGCAAGGCTGTGCGTTGCGTTTGCTGCCACAGAAAAAAATGAAAGTCCCCATTTATGTAATATGTTTATGCAGCAGCAGTGCTAGCATCAGCTGATCACGTTTGCTTCTCTACGTGTGGCTTCCAGGGTGGTGTTTGAAGCGATACAACTCTGCAACTCTGCAGCTCTGCAGCTCCGCAGCTCAAAAGCACACTTTGGAGACCTCCGGTTTTAGGCTATTCTAACTGTCTTTAGCCTGACTCATAGCTGCTAACTAGTTAGCTTTTTACAGCCTGGACAAAATTTGTTGCGAAGAGTCCATGAAGTAAACATAACCACCCTTCACACTTATTCTCTCACAGTAACATGGACTGTGTGGGCAAAAACAAAATATGCTGTCATGGCAACGCACCAGTGTCGGCTCAAAATGATGCTGGTCTCTAGTGATTGGTTAGGGAAAATCAAACTCACCCTTCCCCAGAGACATGATTTAGAGTGGAGGGAATGTCAGACTGAATATGGAAAAGAAGTTCAATGAGTTGACAGTTCAGTCTGATATCAGGATGTGAGTTGTCTACCGTCTTCCTGAATTGTTTCACAGATGTGCTGTAAGATCACTGAATTGTCCAAGTTAGTAGGAAGGCCCTGAGACACTCATAAATTGCACATTATGATGCTACTTTAGTGTATGGATTTTTAGAAAGGCATAATTCATCCCCAAAAAGTGTCAATCCTAGGAATTTATTTATCTTGATCCCAGGGTGACTCCATGATTAAATATAGATTAAATAACTAACATGCACACGTGACAATCAGTTTCTTACTTGTACGTCCAGCATTCTTTCATCAATGTATACACTCTCTCTGGACATACGGCTGGACAGTCCATGCGGTTCCCACCTTCAATGAAGCGCATCACCTCCGGTCCTTTCATTTTCTAAACAAAATCAGGACACAAAAAGAGCTGTAATTCAATTTGATGTTCACGATCAGTCCTCACAGTGGTGAGAATTTTGTGGTAAATGTAGATACAACTGATGGCGTTGGCGGCGCCCTGCAGAAACACTGGGTACCTTGTAAGGTTTCCCTCCGTAGGAAAAGGCCTCCCACATGGTGACACCGAAACTCCACACGTCACTTTTACTGGAGAATTTGTGGAAGTTTATACATTCTGGAGCGTACCACTTCAGTGGCCATTTACCTGCAGTACGAGCCTGTACAAAACAAAATGTATGACAACAAACAGCATGTCAATGATTCACCAAAGGCAGCCTACATCCATGATGATAATTAGAAACAACACACTGTATTTAAAGGAGAAAAGTGGTGTACCGTGGAGCACTTTAAAGGGATAGTTCAGATTATTTGAAGTGTGGTTATATGTGGTGCACTGGGTTAGTCAGTAGTAGTAGTAGTGGATTAGTCACTTAAATCCACCAAAGTCACACAACAACAGTCTGGTTGGTTTGGAGACAGCGATGTTTTCAGTCTGAAAAGGCTGCCTGACACCAAGGTAAAGCTGTGAAAATATTCTAAATATTACATTTTTTTAACTGACAAAACAAAAAAAACACTATATGCAAGCTCATTTAACTTTTTTTAAAACATGAAAAAAAGTACATTTATTGGTCCTCAAAATTTTATTGTTGCTTATATGAACAGGTTTAATATTTATCTATAAACCCTCGCACAACAGCACCTAAAACTCTCGACTGCTTTCTTTTTGTGACAGAGGACGGGCCTATATGATTTCACTTAGCATTGCTAGTTCATATAGTTCACATGTGAATCATGGAGGTGGACATTTGGGGATGGTTGGGGCTGCCATGAAGAAAAAAAAGCACTTTAAAAGGAAGCTATGGCCTAAAAAGGTTTCTGAACCACTGATTTAAAGATCACTGTGTAGGGCAAATATTTCTCAAACAATAGAAGTGTTGTTGAATAATATACTATGTTCCATTTCTAAATGTCAAGTTTTATTTCCATGCAGTCAAGGAATCCTCTGACTCTCTGATACCTACATTCTCCCCAGAGATGTAGGTCAGTAAACCAGTAAAAAGGAAATCAATTGAGTGTTTACTCATCTTTGGAGTTGTATTTGCATAGGGGAGGTCAGTAGTTCTCAGAAAAACAATCAATTTAAGATACACTATCTATATGTGTTAGCTGCAACGCTGATAATCACTACGCCCCCCCTCTGTTAGTGGTTCCACATTTGTGTCACTTGCAGTGTGTTGTGCGCACCTTGTAATAGTTGTCGTCTGCTCCCAGGGCTTTGGAGAGCCCGAAGTCACTGATTTTAGCGAACTGTTGGTTGACCAGCAGGACGTTTCGAGCTGCCAAGTCTCTGTGCACAAAGTTCTTCTCCTCCAGATACTTCATTCCCATCGACACCTGGTGCATCAGATTCACAATGTTCTCCACAGTTACAGTATCCCTGAGGGGGACAAAAATCAGAAGATTGTCAAGAATATGTTTAGAAATAAAGTTTTTCCTAATCCAAATCAAAGCTCTGAGGACAGAGGGTGTTGTACGTCACTGATTCTGAGCCTAGAGGCCCTTCATAAATCTGAGGAATCACAAGATGGTTAAAGAGATAAGATACTGTCATCACTTGAGGCATCCATAAATCCTTCAAATGTAAACATCTGAGAAGGAAAAATCACTTGCATGTAATGTCCAGACTGTAGTCATAACCTTTGATGAGGGGTCATAAGTCAAATGATAAATTATATATTTACAGTTACATATTTTATGGATTAATATTATATTATATCAAACAATAACAGTACAGAACAACTGATACACTTTACCCAAATATTGATCACTAACTGCAGAAAGTTTTGTAAAATGAGCAATTTGGAGGAATTTTAAGCAGATTTTTTTTGAATGATGCATCAGAGATGAGTTTTCTTGATATTTTTAGGAACTTTTTATACAATTCTCCTCTTGGCTGTTGTTCTTTTAGCACTTTGGTTATTTTAACTGGGTACCTTTATAATGTAGAACAAGGCTGTTTAGCAGAGAGTGAAGGCTCTGTGACTATAGCCTGTATTTAGGTCTTCACTCTTATCCTGTGAGAAATCCTGTATCTTATATAATAATCTGTGACCTTGTCGTGGTGGAGATGCTTGCGTGGTTCCAGGACTCTGAGAACTGTGCTAGCGGAACAATCTGGCAGGTTGAACCTTGCCAGATGGGTAAGGAACCAGACAAAAGTCAACACACTGGCCCTCCAGGTTTGGGAGTTGGTTGTGGCGTAAACAAGTTACAGTTACAGAACCTAAAAGAGCAAAACTTGTGTAATAATCTAAATTTTAAAAATAACAATTTCATCTAGTTTTCTTTGCAGAAATTAATAAAACGCTGAGATATATTTATGTATATATTAATATTAATATTATATTAATATAATATTTATTGATTTAATGATTGTTATTGTTATTATTTATGCATCTTTGCATGAAATATGCTGTATAAATTAATCATAGTCATAAATAAACACCATTCCAATCCTTTAAAATCAAGAAATCAATCTCTCAACCCCCTGTGAAGCTTTGGCGACCTCTAGTGGGGCTCCAGACACCCATATTGGAAACCAGTGCTGCACATGTACTTGCTGCACTATTTGGATTGTTTACAGTTTACAGAAACACGGACATAGTATGTTGTTGGTCATTTTTTCACCTACTTATATGTGCATTAATGTTTTGTTACATGTTTTATCGTGCTGTTCCTTAAATAAATTCTCCGGACTATGGTCTTGTGGTCATTTAATTAAAGTAAAGTGAAATTAAATGATTATGTCTGTAAGGTGGGTACAGTGCTTGTTCATCATGTTTAGTTTGTCAGGTGGTTTCAAATATTAGATCAGGTTTAAAAGAGAGACAAAGAAAGAATATAGGCAGATATACGATGTGAATGATGAACGTGTGCATCAGATAATTCATTTTGACTGTTGAAGGAAACATCACATTACCATGAACCCCTCAACCTTTCACAAATATCTTGTCTAATGATGTGTCTGATTTACCATCAGCTGACTGACTCACTTATTGCCGGAGAGGAATTTGTTGAGCGGCCCGGCAGACGCCATCTCCATGACCAGCATCAGGTTCTCAGCGTTGCACAGACCCAGCATGCGGACGATGAAGGGGTTATCCAGCTGGTGCATGATCTCCGCCTCCCTCATCATCTCCTCCTTCACCAGCTTCTCGTTGTCGCTCTTCAGCACTTTGATGGCCACGTCGATCTGACCCCTGAGAGAAAACAAATCATTCTGGATCAACACTTGACCTTTAAACATCCAGTATGTGCTTGCAACCTCGGGTGGCATCTGGGGGTAATGTACATACAGTAAATACACAGCTTTAATACAATTTTTGTTTCATAATGTTTCCTCACGATTCGGACTTGAGGACTCCTTTCTTGACGCAGCCAAAGTTCCCAGAGCCGAGCTCCACTTCGTCGATCAGCAGCTGATCCCTCTTGATGTTGAACCTCCTCACTTCGTTGGGGTTGTGGTACGGGTTGAATTCGCGGCAGTCCATCGGCAGAAGTTCACGGTCTGCAGGCACAGTGGTAGCTGGCTTTGAGGCCGATGCAAGAGCTGAAAAGCAAAGGTACAAACCATGTGGGGTGAAAATGCAACTCTGTATGTGCTGATATTAATCTGTTGATAGGGTTTTATATATGTGTTGTGCATGCTGTTAAACAGATCAAGATCTTTTACGCCTCACGTACCCTTCAGTTAAAAACAGCTTCCCCTCCTCAAGCCACAACATTAAAATGCTGCTCATAGATAAACGCAGCCATAACAATGATTTGACAATAATATTATGAGATTAGGGCTCAACACTAACTTTTAAAAGTGGGTGCCAAGTTGGCACTCAGGCAGCAGCTTTTAGTTACTGAAACTGAAGATATGGTTGCCATTTTTAGTCACCTGATATTTTGAGTAATTAAGATACTATGCAGATATTCGTCTACTTAATGATGAAAATATGAAAAAAAGAGCATAACCAAAGAAAATTCTTCTGATTCTGTAGTTTGAGTTGTATTCAATACTTTACAGAATTTGAATCTTAAAGGGGCAGTTCACCCCAAAATCAGAAATACATATTTTCCTCTCGTCTGTAGTGGTGTTTATCCATCTGAGTTGGAGAGTTTTGGAGATGTCAGCTGTAGAGATGAATATAATGGGACTAAATGGCAGTTGGCTTGTGGTGCTCAAAGCGCCAAAAAATACATTTGAAAAATTTAAAACCAGTGCCTCTTTCTAGAAATCACAGCCCGCTTAATCAAGATAATCCAGCAGCTTCATGTAGGAACTACTTTCTCTCTGCCGTAGAATCCTAGAGAGAAAGTAGCTCCAACATGAAACTGCTCACAACAAGGTCTGTGGATTATTTTGAGTAACTGGGTCATGATTTTTGGAGAAATTATGAATTTTTCAAATGTATTTTACTTATTTATTTATTTAGTTGAGTTCAGTGCCATGTAGTCCCATTATATTGGAAAGAAAGGAGACATCTCTCTGGTTGATATCTCAAAAACTCAGCAACTCACCCACAAAAAATCTAGCTGGAGCACTTTTACACTGTTGTATTGCTACTTTTACTTGAGCAAAAGATCTGAATACTTCTTCCACCACATTTTTCCGTGTTTTGTGCTGTTTTGTTTGTACTTTGTTGTACAGTTGTGTGTATTTTAAAGGCCCATCTGGGGACAGACTCTACAAACTAGCTTATTCTATTTGGGAAAAGATCAAATTTTCCACCTGTGGCTCAACTTCAGAATTTTACAAACACTGGCAGCCTCTCATCTCTCACTTTTAAACAATGCAATGTATATGTACGTATAATAAAGTGTATGCACAAGTTGGTAAACGTGTGCAGATGTAACGATGTACAGGTACATACATCTTAGTCTGTGATTTTGCGGGTCGCAGACGCTGCTTTAGGTCAAGCTGACATGTTGAATTTGTTTATCACCACTTAGACATTCCTGTTGTTGTTGTTGTAATTATTACTATTTATTTGGCATTATTTTGTTTTTATGAGCAGGGAGAGGACTGCAGGTGGGCTGAAAGGGGATATTAATGAAAAAAAGATAAATATGAATCCGTAACACTATATCATCATGTACAGATTGTTCATTAAAATTTAATTATAACAGAAATAAAAGTTATTTGCAGCAGGTGCACAAAACGGAGCAGCTCATCTGGAAATGGTGTTGCAGTGTTTTGTTGTACTTGATGTGACTAACCTCCAGGTGGCGGTGTGTATCCATTCGCACAGGGCCGTCTCTGAAAGAGTGACATGAACATAAATGTCAAAGAAGTGACTTTATGAAAAGACTCGAACAGCGCAGGATGTAGTCAATACTTACAGATGTAGGAAGACTGGGTGTCTCTGAAAGATCAGAGGACAGATTAGAGTCAGCAGAGAGGTGTACAGATTAACAAGGTTAAATGTTAGAAAATCTACAGCAATAAAATTATGTTGATATGACTGAGAAAAGTCTGAGGAAATAAGATGTTCAGTACTTCCAGCATCTTTGCCGTTAAGACACGCCTCCCCGAGAACAGTCACCAGGCCGTCAGGTTTCATCTTCAGGTACTCAACCAGCTGAAGAAATGAAGATAACATACAATTTTAATACAGACAAGCCCACGAGCTGCAAGATATTTACAAGAAAATTAAAGACAAGTATGATGGAGAGCCAACCTGCCAGATTGTGTCAAACTTTGTTCCCTCTGGCATCAAGTATTTCCCTGATTTGTCATGGAGGATCTGATAGTGGTACACTGTTTTCCCGTACATCATGGAGAGAGCAAAAGTACCAGACTCCTCTCTGTCTCTCACTCTGAGAAACAAACAACACCAAGTGTTGCTTACAAACCACGCCAAGAACATTTTCACACCAAATTTTCACAGGTTGGTTGAAAAACGGGCGCAGAACAAAACCAGACATGCAAAAACATCACCTCAAACAACTTACAGAAACTTGCCGTCCGGTTGTGCTCCAGAGTAAAGTCGCCTCTCGCCTTCCATGCGGGCGATTTTACCGTGATACCAAGGCATCTTCTCGTGGGCTGTAGTGGCGATCAGCTTCTCCAGCTGAGGAGCCTGACTGATGATGGCCTGCTCCATGGCTTCTCCCTGAGCAGGAAAACAAGGGGTCAAGATTTTATCACTCAGCAACGTCTGTAAAAGTCTTTGCTTCTGGACACCTGATACGTTTCAGCGATATACACTCACCAGACACTTCATTAGGACCAGTTATTACTATCTAATGTCATCCAACACAACATCTCTGCCATAAATTCTGGATTTACAGAGATATACTGATTTATATTGTCAGAGAGGTTTTAATTGAACTACATGTTCAATATTGAGGCTGCAGTTTGCAGTGGTGTTGAACTGGACTGCATTATATTGAGAAGAGTTTCTAATTATTTGGCCACCCTTTTTACTTACGATTTACATAGTGACAGTGTCAGAATAATTATAAGCTTCATAAAAGTAGAATTCATGGCAGAGCTGTTGTATTGGGTTGCTTTAAATTATACAGGTATACCTCATGGGTGTATCTGGGGCCCACATCACATTTTATAAGTAAAAGTAAAGAAGTATTACCAGCAAAATGTACCTAAAGCAAATAATATATGCAGAAAAATGGCTCGTTTGTCTGATATATTATGATAAATTGCATTATTTACATTATTACATTATACAATATATACATTATTATTTAAGTTTTACTGTTGTAGATGGTCAAGATGCGTAGTTTAGTCCAGTCACCAACCTGGTACGTCACCAAATAAATTTGAGGGGTCATAAGATGATTAATAAGGTTGGAAAAAAGACAAAAACAAAGTTCTGCAACACATTTTTTCTTTTCTTTCTTTCCTTCTTTTTATGGCCTTTTTGTGAAGTATTAGATACTTTAACCTCTTCAAAACAGTTTAAATATGTAATAATAATACATCAATCATCAGTGTGAAATCTAGAGAACCTCAGGGCTTTGTTCTTGGCCCTTTGCTTTTCTCTTTCTCTCTATGTAACACCTCTTTATTTGGGCTAATTTCTGCCAGTTAAAGTGAAAAACATCCCCATAAAAAGCCAAAACAGATGGAAACCATTGGTTTCATCTTTAACAGAACATAACATGTTTGTCATATTTTCTATATGTAAAATTTTAACCTGCAAAGTGACTCATATTTCTTACCTGTCAAATGAATAGTGGAGTAAAAGGCAAAATATTTCCGGTTGTAGTGGAGAAGTAGAAAGTAACAGAAAATAGAAACCCCAACGTAAAGTACAAGTATGTCAAAATTAAACTTCAGTACAGTACTTGAGTAAATGTACTTAGTTTCTTTCCAGCACAGCTGAGAGGTGTTACAGCAGAGAGAGAGGAAGCTGCATGATTTTTCTCTCTCCTTTCTGTCCCTGCTGGGGTCAACAAACATCTGGAGCTAGTTTGGCTGTTTAGATGAAGCCCACCAGTGATAAAAGCTGACTGGTCCCAGTGACAGTGACCCAGTGTGACTGTGTGACAGAAGGAGACAAATCATAAAACTGCAGGATTTCTGGACTGAAGTGGCACTGCAGAGGGCCAGACCTCAAACTGAGTAAAACAGTTTGTTAGACCTTTGGGTGCCCACAGAGACACTCAACAGATGAAAAGATGCCATTTCCAAAATACCTAAATGACTATTATACGTTTTTTCATTGCCGTTTTCTTTGGAGCGACTTTCTGCTAAAGAAATAGTCCCTGAGAAAACTATCAACAGTGTGATCTTTGGATTAGAGTAACAGAATAACAGGAACATGTTTTCATTTCATGGAAGAAGTACTGAGATCCTCAACTTGAGTAAAAGTGCCAAAACCACAATATGAAAATACCACAATTATAATTAAAAAGTCTTGCATTTAAAATCACACTTGAGTAAAAGCATTATCATAAAAATGTACTTAAAGTAAAACGCCTTTATGACTCATACATTATTCTCTGTGACATTATCAGATGCAGCGACATGGAAGCAGTATTTTGTTCTGTTGTAGCTGGTCGAGGTGTGGAGCTAGTTTCAACCACTTTATACACACTTAAGTTTTGTCTAGTGTTTCCCAGTCTGGGGGATGGGCCCCTCCAAAGGGTCACTAGATAGATTGGATGGGTCGTGAGATGATTAATGAGAGAAAGGAACAGAGGAAAAAATTCAATTCTGCCAAAAAAAGAGAAGTTTTTTCCTTCTCTTTTTTTAAATATAGGAAAATTTGACCTCTTTGGGCCTCGAACAGTTGAGATGTTTAGGTGGAAAATGTTTTTCATAGACGCTCATTCACATCTGAAGCAGGGCAAGAAGCCCCAGACAGTTTTTTGTTGGGAACAACTGTTATATATGTACAACTGTAACATTTATCAATGTGTTTTATGTAAAAGCTTAATCTGCATAGTCACATACA
>JAJHUR010027064.1:0-10237 GCA_027495735.1 Lutjanus campechanus | reverse complement strand
AAAATGGAGATACGACAACTTCCGACCTCATTCAACATTTGAAGGTGCACAACAAACAGTAGGTTGAGGCTCTGTTGTTAAAAGAGTGCATTATGACTTGTTTAGGACTTGGGACTTGAGTGCAAAGATTTGAGACTGACTTGCAACTTTAAAAACAGTTGGTTCCACCTCTATCAGTATGTAACAAGTCATATAGGAGGCAGTCAGAGATGTTGAAAAGCTGTTGAAACACCATGTGTTAAATTTATTATGACTTCTGAACACAGACATTCATCATGTTAACAGTCTTTCAGCAGTCGTGAACCCAACATGACATTCTTTCTGAGTTATTCTTGTCCAAACACTATTTTACCCTGGATAGGTGTCATCTTTTCAATTTGCAGCACACAAAACCGTGTATTCTTTTCATTTTGTCAGTGTTTGTTCGCTGCTACACTGCGAGGTGCTGCCAAGTCAAAGCTCATGAAAAAAAGAACCCGAGGCTGCTTGGCACCTTGTGATGAGGCTATCAAGTCTGGGCACGGCTTTTGACAGTGGTTTGTTCACAACATGTCTGATGATTTGGGCCTTTGTGTTCGCTCTGATTAAATAAACTTGAAATCACAAGCTGCTAAGAAAACACCCATAAATTCGATGTCAGAATGATATTCCAGTGGGAGGATTTTTCCAGCTCTATCTGTTTATATAGTACACTTAAGGGGGAAAAAAAGAAAGATTCCCTGCAGGCCTGTATTTCACGTGTGTAGGTGCTTGCACACCGACAGACATAGTGAAGTGGAAGCCATGCTTCATCGACACCTGTTTTTCTACCCTGACCTCTCAAAGTTTACAGTATGGTCTAACAGTCACCGTCCAGTCCGGACTTTCTTGACCTTTTCTGACCCATTTTTAAGTCCACAAATTGTCATCATTCCAGTAATAATTGCAAAGACAGAGATCCAAATTTCAGCGTTAGAAAGTTCCATGTGTCATGACACAATCATGCAAACCCACACAGGGTCTGGATGCCCAAGCTTAAGAAACTCTAGTGTCCCATATCATGACTTTAGGCATCTGATCCCTGTCTGTTAGGAGCCCTTTGCAACTACCTGAGGTCACATCAACTGATGTGACAAGTCTTATATTCTCCTCAATGCTTAATTCGTTTCTCCAATGTTTCTGTCACTTGTCCTGCAGAACTTTTTTAAAAGTAGTGGTTGTAGCCTTCTGATGGGAGTAGCTCCTATCAAAGATGTGATGACACACTTCCTTGATGAAAAAGATTCACAGCAAAAACATTCCTGGAACTCAAATTTAGTAACACTTCTTGGGCCAAAAGTAGGTTCTGGGAAGTAATGGTGCTTTCAAGTTTGTTCGTGGTTGCTGTGTTCTTGATAGGAGTCCGTATCACAGCTTTGTGGTGGGAAGTGGGAATTTTCTTGTAACTTCAAGTTTACAAGTTGTTAGATAGATTTTAATGGGTCAGTTCCATCATAAAATAACACATTTTCTCACTTACTTGGTATCTAGCTCTGCAGATGGTTTTCATTTTTTGGGGATATGAGATATCTAATATAGGATGAATGTGTCAGAACCTCCACAAATAAAACCAATCCGCTCTGTGCAACCAGAAAAAAATATAGACGTAAGAACTGAACTGGTGAACTTAATATAAAGAAGACCCTTGGAAATTACTTTTCAAAACTTTTTAGTATTATTCATTTTTCATTGTCTAGTCATTTTTAATGCCTAAGGAATACATCAAAATGCAATAAAAATTTCAATGAAGTATAAGATTAAAAAAAGTATCATAAATGTTTCATTGATGTCATTGATGTCATTGTTCTCAATTGTCAAGGCCCGAGCACCAAGTGATGTGAGGACTCTATTGGGTTTGCTGAGATTCTTCTGCTTTTTCATTCTTTTCAGTCGCATTTTAGTGGGGCTAAATGTGCTTGATGGGGCATGAAACTTTGGTCAGATATTGTTTTTGGTAGTGGGCATGGTCAAATGTCTTGGCCACATCCTCTAAACAGCAACCGCCCACGTGATGTTCCACCGATCTGCATGAAAATTCAGAGAACACATGTATCATGCCCAGATGCACAAAAAAGTGTAGGGACCCACAGCCTAAACCCAACAGGAAGTTGGCCATTTTGAATTTAATGGTCAATTTTTGAGTTCTCCATGCATTGTATTTTAACAAACTCCTACAGAATTAATCAAAATGACTTCAAAATCGGTGTGTGCCATCTAGACTAGTTTGTCATCAGAAGTTATTAAAAGATTTAATGCTTGTTAAAGGGCACAGCCATGGCATGGCGTTGAATTTTGGTGGCTCTCCATGAAACATGGAATTGCTATAACTTTAGTATAAATGATCCAATCTACATCAAACTTCACGTTGGAGTCCCGCCCTGAACACATCTACGTGGCAATATTCTGTGATGATAACGCAACCTACTGGCAATAAGAAATGATATGGGTTTTGACATGCTCCTCCTAGCTGGTTGTCTGTATCCAACTCAAATCTGGACCTTGGTAATGCTATAATGTGAAGACTGTATCGTCAAACAGTATGTAGAACAGTAGTTTTACCATTTGTGATACATTTCTGTGCACTGTTGGAGATGCAGAGAATTTTTTGCAGCTCTGTATGAGTGGAGTCTTTAAAAAGAGTGTTTGAATGTTTGAAATGTATGACTATAGCCACAAAAACCATGATAACAGCCACAAGTGCTAACAGCCATGCTAACAGCCACACATGCTACTGCCATGTTAACAGCCGCATATACTAACAGCCACACATGCTAACAGCCACACATGCTACTGCCATGTTAACAGCTGCATATGCTAACAGCCACACATGCTAACAGCCATGTTAACAGCCATGCTAACAGGCATTCACACTCACCTGCACAGGGTCATTTCATCTGCAGTCACACACACCCAAACAATTCACATGACAAAGTTTGTTTATATGAATCTTGTTAATTTGTTTGTATCCTCACACTGTTTAAATGGAGTGAACACACACTGTGGGGTTAAACAAGCTCTTTCCTGCTATATTAACCATGTCTTTCTTTGTCTTTGACTTACTGTGGTTGTTGGGGGCAGTTCACTTCCTGGTTGAGTAAAAGATGTGTCTGAGGGGTGAAGACTCTTAAATCTGAAAGCCAGCTCATCAGACCAAACCATGTGCTGCCAAGTCAGAGGGGGGATCAGGCTTTTGTTAGTTTCTGCCTTATATTAGTTGTAGTTGGCGTCCATCTTGTTTTCCCCTTGTGTGTTGTGTGTTGGTTTGACCTGGTCACTATATATGTTCACTGCTGGCGCTACAACAGTTTTTTTTCTTTGTCGGCCACAGGGACAGCTGCTCCATGAAAGAAGTTTTTCTTATGGACTCATGGGTATGTTCAAGAATTAATTAGTTAATTAATTGTATGAAATGTTTATGAGTGTTAATGTTGGAGGTGACAAATTCAGGATAATAAATTCAAGATTTACTTTTGTATCTTCCCCAAATGTTATTGGTTCTCTGGCCTGAACTCACGTGTATTTAAAGCTTTTGTCCAATCGCGCAAGACAGACTTCATCATACTCTAATGTCTAGTGTCATTTAGTATATTTGAAGTGTAGTTTTAAGTGTCTCATGTTTGTCTCCGGCAATATAAAATTACTTGTTCCACCATTTCCTGTAGTCCACAAAGGCCACATCACCTGTAGCAAGTTTCTTCATTAATGTCCAGTTGAAACCAGTGGGACCAAACCTCATCATTAATATAATGTCCTCTTTTCTAGTTCTACTGTTTCTCCTACTTTCCTTTGAATGCTGTAGTAACTTAGGTAGACGGAGGTAAATATGTGAGGCAGATTCAACAAATGCAACTGTTTTTAAGACACTGCTGTGAACATAAAATTGTAAATAGTTTAAATTTATTTCAAGCAAATTAATTCTAATTTAAAACTTCACTTATGTGTCTTGAATCATCGATAATTAAATGAAATTGAGAAGTGAAAAAATATAACTGTAATCAAAATTATTTGCCTAAGTGTCTCTAACACTGCCTGTTTGACATTAAAAAATAGCACCTAACTTGTGTCAGCTGCTGTGAAAGATTCTGAGTGAAGAACTGAATCTGGCCGCCATATTGGAAGTAGCCAGTCAAGTAGCTCGAGGGCACAGGTTTTTTATTTATCTTTATCCAGAAAGTCAAAGGTCAACTTCACTGTGACATCATAATGTTCAGCTCTCTATCAGTCACTGTACTCCTCTGTTAAAAGTTATTAAAAGATTTGGCTGTCATTGAAGGACGTCACTGTGGCCTCAAATTTTTATGTTTTGCCATGAAAGAAGTTGTTGTAACTTTGGGCTTCATGGTCGTATCCACCCAGAACATAACATGTTTGAAAAGATACCCAACCTAAATATAACGACAGGACAATATTTAGTCAGTGTTGCAAAAGGGCTCCACTGCGCCCCCTACAATATTTCACTGAAGCAGCCCCTCCCACGGTATGTTTTATCAACATATACAAAAATCACATGTATCATGTCCAGACGTACAAAAAAAGCCTCTTGCCCAAACCCAACAGGAAGTCTGCAATTTTTGAATTTCATGGTCAATTTTGGCGCTTTCCACATGTTGTATTTTAATTAACTCCTCCTTGCAAATTGATCAGATTGACTTCAAAATTGGTGCGTTTGAAAGTTATTTTGAAAATTAGGCTGTTGTTGGAGGGCGTGGCGTGGTGTCAAGTTTTGATGTCTCGCCATGAAACAGGAAGTTACTGTAATTTGACTATAAATGATTAAATCAGCTCCTTCACATGTTTGATAAGAGTCCCATTTACATCCCAGTCAGGTGTTAAACCCATAGTGTGAAGGCTGTGCTGTAGTTCCACCTAGTAGAGACAGGAAGTGGCATCAAACTCCTTCCTGTGTTGTCCAGAACACATGACAATTCAGAGCCTTGTGGACCAGTCCGGTGACAGGGTCGATGGGGTGTGAAAGCCCATTAGGTGCTGCTTTCAAGTTTAATTTTTAACTTGAAGCTGGAACAACTTCAAAAATATGACCTTCTGTTTTAAAGTAGGAAAAATGCAGATCAGTGCTGCACAAATGGAAACACTTGTTTTAGGCATGTGGTCACATGTAAAAAGCTGATTAGAAACCCAGTTACCCGCAACATTGCCAAGATACTGGCCTTCATCAGGAGACATGTAGCAGGGGAAATCACTTCTGATGGTGTGCTTACATTTGATTCATTAAAGACACAACAAATAAAAAAAAAAACAGAAGCCCATTTGTAACTTACACACCTGTGATTTATAAATCTCAAATTAACTTAAAATAGCTAGGAAATGCCTGACAATCAGTGATTTCCCCTTAAATAATGCAGCACACACATTGATGATGAGTGATCCAATGATTCAATCCATGTAGTTTGGGAATGTTGTCACAATTAAGTCCTCACACCTTTAATTAATCAAAGCTAACACAGAATCCCCCATCGGCTTGAGTAAACTACAAAACACCTAAATAACCAGCAGGACTATCATGTACATCAAATCCATACTTTGACATGACTTATCACTAAGCAAAGTGAGGTTTTATACATAACTGCTGTATTTAGAAGTGGAAGTCATAGGTTAACTTAAGAATAAAATTGATTTTAAACTTGTTTAAAGCCCCAAGTATTTTTAATCTTCTACCAGTATCTCAGAGGACGGGGTTCTCATGATGTTTTGGACAATAGAAATGGCCTAAAAATTTAATTGAGCAAGACTATTAACTCATACCTTCTTAATTATCATATGCTGAATTCCTGTTGTAACAGAGTGATGACAGATGCCATAAATCAACAAATCCTTGAAAAATTCCATCTGTGGTTGCCTTGTGAGGCAGCTGGATTCATGATATTGCAAGATCACGCTAGAATCCATTTTGCCAGGTTTCAAGTTATGTGCTGGCGGTCAAAACACACTGGTCCGAACCAGTCCGCGTCCTATGAGGAACTATTGACGGCTAACAACGTGGTTGAGATGTGACGACAGCGAGAAAAGTGATCAAAAACAACATTGGCGGCTCCTAGATGTTGCCATAGCATCAGTTATATCAGAGCTGGAGATGATTTCTTCATCGAAGGAAGTGGCTGTTCTCCTGACTGGCTTCGGCAAAAGTTTGATTTACCAACTGGCTCCGATCGTAGCACACTTTGTTTATCTGACTGGCTGAGAGTTAGCCCGTGATAGACAGTGATCGACAGATGGTTTATCTACTCACCTGCCAAGTATTTCGTGAAAGTGCCTGCCCTTTTCCAAGCAGTTTCCCAGATGGTTCTGTGAGGTTAGGTTACAGCTGTGGTCCATGCCTTTTAAAAAACACATTCCCCTACCACCAAAGGAACAAATGAAAGAGATGTTGAGAAAGAAGCTGTTTGGCATTGAAATAAAGGCAATGTTGAAGAGTTTAGATGGATGGATGCGTTTACTCTGTTGATCTGCTTTTAATTCTAACCTTATGCCAGGATGTTTTCTTCTGCGACTGAAGTTTACAATTTTGGTGCTTTTTTGTTTTTTCAACCATGACCAGAAGCTTACACAGCAAACTTGGAATGAATTGTAGCTGTCAAAATAATAAACCGCAATCTGAAACCTTATTCTGATGCTAATTGCAACTAAAGTTGTTCCAATCAAGATAATTTTAGTCAGTCTTTCGACACTCCAGCAATTCGGATCCATCAAGACATCATCAGGTCAAAATATATCGATATTACCCAATCCTTTGGTTTATGACCAAATATCTGCAGGACTAATGACATTTCCCTTTGCTATTGTCACAAATTTGCGTAGTGTTGTGAACACCTAATTTGTATGATGGCTGCATCAAGGCTTCAGAGCTCAATCATTGTGCAAACTCTTATGAGAATGTGGCCTAAAGCAGGAAAAGCAGTGTGGGCTGAAATTGAAATTCAAAGGTGAGATCCTTCACCGAGCCCCAGACATTCAATTTATTTTGAGCAAAATCATCCCGGTTGATTGAACGGAGAATAAATTGACTCCATTCCTGTCCAGCAGCTTGACTGGTTTCCAGTATCCTCAGACATAAGGGTGGGAAACTTCACAGAAGGTAATACTGTGCTTGAATGATTGAACGACACCATGCACATTAAGTCGGGTCCTTTAATATCCAATCCGCTCTTTAGAAAAATGAATAACAACAGTTAAAAAGCTCGAGCTGGTTCACTGCTTTGTATTATAATGCGTACCTTGTGCTGTGATGGCCATTATTAATCGGGTTACGGTAGAAATAGAAGAATGCCTGTGCGGACCGTGGACAGCAGGGTAATCTGAAGAATGAGTCTGGAGAAAAAGGCCAGCTCGTATTTCACTGGCCCCGAATGGGAGATTGAACTGCTATTTGTCCAAGCCTGCAGGGCTCATAATGAACGACATGGTGTTTCTGTTAGGGCAACAGTATCAGGTCGTAGATCAGCGGTGTCAGCGAAAACATTACCGACCGGGCTTCAACCGAGATGGGTTTATGAAAGCTGAAACCGACAGCAGTGTTTTTCTACTGAAGCTGCTGATAGTAAATGTTAACATGTGGAGATGTATAAGAAAGTGACGGATGTGTCGGCGTAGAAAAAGCTGTGAAACTGCTTTTTAAAAGGCGTTAAAGGAAACGTCAATCAAATGGATGGGTGATGGCACTAACTGGCTGACAACTGGCGTTCACTAAAAGGTCAGTATCGACATGCTGATATGAAGGAGGCGGAGCTGGACACAACTGCTGTGATACAGATGTATTCTGATGGATTTTGTGCCAATAGCACCTGGTGACAGACTGAAACAAATTATGGGAGGAGGAATACAATGTGGTTAAATTATCAGAACATAAAATAACTTTTTAATATATATTTTATTCTTCCTCTTCCTCTAAATGCAAATTAAATGCAGGCTGAATTAACAGGACATCTCGGTTTTATTTCCTTTCATCAGGAAAACGATATGGAACATTTTAGACTACTGAATTATAAGAATATAATTAGGATGTTTGTCTTACATTACAGGATTACAAAGGACACGACTGATTGTAATGCCCTTTTTTGGGGGGCAATGTCAATGTGTTATCCCTATACTGCTGAAAATAATAAAAAGATTATTAAATTAAAAATAAATAAATAAATACATAACGTTAACTTTCCTGAATATCCTTATAGGCATCAAATCCTCCACCTATTTCTAATTTAAATGTTTTTTTCTTTCCTTTTCAAAGGTCATTTCACCAAAGCAAACGTTTTTCCATCGTTCTCTGATTTACACTGACACAGAGCAGGGAATCCCCACAAAAAATCGCTGTTCCTACCTTAAAGGCTGACATAAATCTTAATTATGGGAAGGCACAGCACACATCACAGTAAGTACAGTCAAAGGGGAGTAGGCTATATAAGGACAGGGTTATTATGTGGAAAAAGACATAAATCACTTTTTTTTTTGCCTTGAGATGATCACTGGCTGGTTTGCATCCTTTTCATTTTCAGTGATTTTCAGCACATTTACTGAAGTATCTTGTAGTATATTGTAGTCAAAACTTGAATATAATTACATTGAAGTCCTCAATTATTCAAGTATATACATTTATTTATCAGAAGTTGTTCCACTTAGAGTCAAAAATTATTTGACATCCTTGTAGTTTAGCCTACTTGACATTTCCACCACATGTATTTGACAGCTATGATAGATCTACTTTACTTCAGTGCTCTGGAAGCACAAAACCTTTTAATTAATAGTTTGACATTTTGGGAAACACACTGACTAACTTTTTTGCTGAGAGTTAAATGTGAAAATTGATACCACTCCCATGTCTGTGTGTTAAATATTAAGCTAGAGCCAACAGCTGTTTAGCTAGCTTTGCACAAAGACTGATAACAGCTAGTTAGCTGAGAACTAGCCTAGCCATCAGTGTTGTAGTCAAGACCAACTAAACTGAGACCAAATTATAAATTGAGACCCAGAAAAGACCAAGACTTTGAGGAATGGCACCACAGCATGTAGCGTTTATGTCAGAGCTAATATTAGCGAAAGCTGATGTAAAGTAACTTTATATACATTGGCTACATAGCTTTATGTGCCCCGTCTCATCATTGTTTATCACAAACAAAAACATAGCTTAGCTAGCTAGCTCTGCTAGCATCACTTACACCCAGCTCACCTTTATTTATTCTTCCTTTTAGGGGTGTTCTGGGCGACTAATATCCCTGTCAATTAAACTGAAATTTTAATTTAGATTAGTTGACTAGTCTAAAAGCAAAAAAAGCATGTAGTATAGTTAAAGTTGAGCACAGTTTATTAATTAAATAACTCACTCAATTAATTACCTTTTTTCAGACCGAGCAGGATCACAGCATCTGCATGTAAATGACATTGTTTGCCATTAGTTGATGTTAGCAATACATGAGATTGGCAGATACGGCTACTTCACGCTGCGCCCCCTTTTGGAGGATAGTCAACAATGCAGTTTTACATGTTTTTGAGTTACAAATTTGACAAGCTTGTGTGAAGTCATATTGAGTTAAACAAACCTTTATTTTACAGATGTGTCTGATAATTATTCTGTGACCTTGTCTGAACCTGAGTGTTCATGATATCTTGATAAATTTAAGGTTAATCAGTCAGCTGCCATACTCAACACAGTGGCCATGCACTGCTAATATTGAATTACCAGACATCGTTAGGCTTAATGTTGTCTGTAATAACAAAACCTGTCAATGGACAACTGTTGATCTAAGCTAGGGCTGAGATTTAGTCAGAGACGTCAGTCTGACACTGCTGTACTGAAACGTTATGACTGAACTCCAGCAACCTCACACTCAAACTAGCGTTAGCTCTCCATCAGCAGGAACAATTACCGTTCTCTGGAGGCTAATAAATTCTTACCGCTGTTTTTTTTGGAGCTATCCTTTCCAGGAAGGGTAGAGAGCCAGAGATTATCAGGTTTTCAACCTGCTCCACAGCATATTTTCACCATTTTCCTATCTCTCCCATTCTATGAAACTGTGAGTTTTCCCCCAGAAGGGGGGCGTGGTCTTGCTGACTCGGGCTGGATGATATATTGCAGGCCTGATGTATGCTAGCAGCAATCTGCTCTCCTGCAGGTTAATGGCCACGTGTCTGTGCTGAATGTGGTCACAGTGTGGTTATATGCCAGTTTATTCTGACACATCCTACATAAAAGCTTTTTTCAATTTTCTAG
>JAJHUR010026969.1:956-21138 GCA_027495735.1 Lutjanus campechanus | reverse complement strand
TTCAAAGTCTCATTCAATTCCGACTCCCAAATGGCTCTTGGTTCTTTGATCTCACTGCCGTGAGATGAGCAGATACTCAAAGCCGAGCAATCCTGTTTGCAATTTCAAGGCGATACTCCGAAGCAAAAGAATCTCAAATATTTTTTCAGCATAGGCGGAAATTACCACTCTGGTATGATATATCTCACCAATAAACAGACACTGATAATTAAAACTGAGATAGCGAATGATAAAATATACAGTAAATGTAGCAAAATTATAAACCTGTGTAACTGGTATAAATAGCCTACCACAAATACCCAAGAATGCAAATAAAAGTAAAAGTCCAAGAGGTTGACATTAATACTGCTGCGATCCATCACATATGTATTGCTCAGCTCAAAATAATAATCTCAACCATAGAAATATGATACATGATCAAGTCCCTGGCGATTTCTCCATCACAGTCTAGACGAATATAGTCGACCACTGTATCACATTTCAGCAGAGGACCTTTCATGTGTTGTTAGACAGGAATACAGCTTCAATCTGGCATTTTAGAGCAGAAATCTTTGTTGGAGTTTCTCACAAATGCAACCCAGACTAAAAATCTGACATTTAGAGCTGAAACTTAAAGTTGATTAGTCAGGTCATCAATCAAATTCAATGATGATATTCATTTCAAGCTTCTCAAATGTGACAATTTTTCTTTTTTCTTTTAGATTCTATACTTTTTAGTTGGACAAAAAAGTAATTTGAACACAATTTTTTTGTAGGGATTTTATTTGCTATATTCTGACATATTATAGACAAAACTAAATTGATGGATGCAGAAAATAAGCAACAGATTAACTGACAATGAGAATAACTGTTAATTGTAGCCCTACCAACATTTATAAAGATTGTTTGCTAGTATTGTAAATTATGTTTGAACTGAAATGTTAAATAATAGTACCTCGCCGTAAAACAATGGAAATTGGACTCTAGCCCACTCCCAGTCAGAACATGTTAGGTCCTTGAAGGTTTGGCTGTAAATGTCAAGCTCCATCTGGGAGTTTAAGTTGAAAGGTCAGAATTAAATCCTCGCTAGCCTGAGATTTTTAATCTTATCATGCTTTTTGAGAAGGAAATGTTTTGTTTAGGCGTTAAATAGAAGTAAAAGGGTTAAAGTTCACTATCACTACAGCTGTTCCAGATTAGTCTCTAATGAAAAATGAAAACAGTTTAACAAAGTGTTTTACTAAAATGTTAGAAACAGGTTGATGATGGTTGATTATTGTCCGCTACATTAGCATTACAAGCATGAAAATTTTTTGAAAGACCAAATTTAAAAAAAGGGAAAGACTAGATTAAAAAGTTATCATTCAGGCATCATTTTAGAGAATCCTTTAAAGGACTTTCCATTAAAAAAAATAAAATACAACAAAGTAAAATAAAAGGAACAAATACGTACCTCTATTCAATGATATTAAAAAGAGATATAAACAAAAAGAGACATTGGCCAGTCATTTCACTACAACTGTCCAAACAAAACACCAACAGTGATGCAGGAATGGCGGGCTCGTCTCTGTTTTCTCTCTACCTCACTTAACCATCCATTTTAACCGTCAATGACCTCAAAGCGCTGAGGTTTGGGCTGTAGAAATGAGTGGTCTTTCCCAAGTGTACAGTTAGTCGTTGTGCTGCTGGTAACACATCACCCCTCCAACCCACCGCTGCCACCCCTCCTCATCCTCCTCCTCCTCTGTGGTGCATCACCCCACTCACTCGCTTTCAGTCTCTCCTTCTCTCTCCTTCACTCCCTGGCTTAATATTGATCTGAATTCATTTGTTTCCTATTGATCTGCCACTCCACCCTCTGCCGCATTGAACAAACACAAGGACACACACCATGCGCACACAAGCCTCACACACGCACATGAACAGATGCAGCACATGCACGTTTCGTACCAGCCTCACACACACATACGCAAAGGGAAAAAAAGGCTAAAAGCGCTCATTTCCAAACCTGTAATGCGTAAACTGATTTCAAGGTTAATATGTGCACACACACACACACAATGCAGACAGACACACCTGCAATCACACACACACACACACACCTCGTCTGAGAGATTTCAGGGTCTGAAAACATGAAGGTTTTGGAGAGGTCTCAGCTCAAGCATCAGACAAGCTAATGACATACAAAGGAACCTGGATTCCATATTGATCCAACACCTCAGGAGTGAGATGAAAACACAAGCAGTCTAGGGCTGTCACCGGCAGGCGACACAATTACAGCTGCAGTTCATTTCTCAGGTTTGCTCAATTGTACTCAGGATCATTAGTATAGAAAATGAGAGGAACTGAGTTTGGTAGCAATTATTCAGAGACATATGTGAGCCACCGTGTCATTTATGGCAGTAATTGTGTATTTCTTGAAGACGCTTCATAATCTTCAGATAAAATTAGCAAATTAAGTCAAACAAGTTTAAGGCTCACTAGGTTCATTGCAGAGGTGGGAGTAAGTCACACATGTGCAAGTCACAATTAAGTCTCGTGTCTTAGCCTTCAAGTCTCAAGCAAGTCCCAAGTCACAGTGGTGGTGACAATCAAGCAAGTCAAATCGAGTCATTGCTCAGGTCAAGCAAAGTCAAGTCAACTCCCCCCCATTTCAACATTCAAATCAGTGAAAAGACTGGTCATGAAAAGTTGAGTTTTATTTTTAACATTAAGAAAGACTGATTACACCATTTAATAACAAGCCTTCTAAATTAATTACAATGCTGAGCGGGGCTCTGAAATTATAATATAGGTCAACAGCTCTAACAGGCTCTAAAATGAAAGCAGAAGTATGAGACAAAAAATTTACAGTAATATTTAAAAGCAGTAGTATTCCTCCTCCGCTATAACCACAAAATATAATGTCAAGAATGAAACTATCTAAATTAGAATCTCCCCCTGCTTCTTTTTAACTGGCTAATTTACTACTCACTGTAAGGTTGCCTGGGAAAATGTAAACACAGGCTCATTTTATATGTTTTCAAGGAGAATCCGACTCAGTGGCAGGCATTTATACATATAACTATGTAGAAATATCCCAACTTCTCGCAGATGCTCTTGTCATATAGAGGCATCAGTATTAAATTTAGATGGTTTCATAACCAGTTAAAAACTCCTTGTAGTAGCTTTGATTTGAAAAAATGTAAAGTTTTTCCAAGTCATCCATCTCAAGTCAAGTCTCAAGTTATGAATACCAAGTCAAGTCACTGTAGAAACACGGTGGTGCAATATGGCGGCCTCCATCGAAGAAGACCTGGGCCCTCTGTAAATAAGAATGAAAACGATTCTTTTTAAAAGATGATGAGCATGTACTAATGAAAACATATGTATCAATATTATGTTCCATTTCGGCCATATCCTGCCAGTAGATCACTGCAAATCTTGACCTTTAAAGCAGCGCAAGGGGCTGTGTTGGTTGGGATGTGCTGCTTCAGGTACTAGTGAGCCATAAGCTACAATCCAGGAAGTCCACTTTGCGTAACTGATCAGTGACTTTGAAGGCTTATCAAACACCACAACACTGCACACCGGTTAATAATAGAATGAGACGCTAAAAAGCGATCAGTTGTGCAATTATTTTATCTTTCGTCACGATAGTCATGAGGTAGACAGTAGAAATACAGTGTTCACACTACAAAGAAACATACAAGGAATGTGCTCTTGCATGTGATTGGCCACTGCAGCATTTTTCGTGATGACATCACTTTGTGGTTCATCAAAAGTTTGGCCAAATTAAACTTTATCCACCTGCTTTGACACCCCTGCTGCAAAATTAATGAGTCCGTGTTTTCAGTCTGAACATAGCCTTAGTCTCTCTCTTAACAGTTTCGACTTGCCTACCCTGGCAAAGTGGCTCCTTCTAAAGATGTTGGTCTTTAAAAATGGATTACAAACATGTACCTTTTTATAAAAAAAAGAAAAAAAAGTACATAATTTTCCCTAGAACAGTGGTTTTTAGCAAATGACTCTTACAGAAGAGAAAGTAGTGAGTTTATTGGGACTCTTATGTGCTAGTGAGTATTTATGCCGCCATGACGATGATGATGGTATGTGTGGCTCATTGTTATGTATCTAGTCGTTGTTGAACAACAATGGAGCTTTATGACACAGAAGAATAAAACACATCAGGCTTTAGCTACATGCTTAAACTTTTTCGGGATCACTGTTTAAATCAGTTATCCGAGTTTCAGTAAGCTGTGACAGGTTGACCAACCTCTCCTGTGGCCCCACCAGCCACTCCAAATTTTTGGTTGGTGGCATCAAGTTGCCATGACACCAGACTGTTTTTCCTGCCCTCTGACCTCATTTCAGGACATGCTGTGCTCAGTCAGACTGCATCTCCAGCAGCGGCTTGAGTTCAAAGGGCCGGGGGGAAAGGAGGCAAGGGGGGGATAGGCTGTGTTTCCTCTTGGTAATATTAGATAAGATGCACCGCAGGCAATACTCGCTCTCCCGAAGTGCATGCAGATAGGAACACGCAGACCCATATATATACACGTACACATGTGGGAATTAATGAGCGCACACCAACACAAAAGCCGCACATCTCCGTCTCTGTTGTCTTTCATTGTGTTGCAGTGTCATAATTATTGCATTTGTTTGGCTCACTGCTGTTTAATTTATGATGTCGGATTGTATTTTCCAGCATTATTAATGTATTATTCATCACCATTGACTTTAACTGTCTCCGCTGTACATGTATTTTTGTACCACTCTCTCATTCATGCTTTGTTGACGGCACAGTATTCATTCTCACCATTATCTCCCACTTTGTTAATCCATTTCATACTCCGCACACCATGTTTGATGCTTCCTCCGTCTTAAATGCTTGTGTTTCTATTCAGTTCTTTGTGCTGCCAAGTGCTTCATCTCTAATCAGGGATCGGTCTATTATGATTTAATTATCTCATAGTATTCTTTCATGATTGAGTCCTGGACGTTTTTTGCTGAAAATGGCACTGCTACTAGACTATGTGGCCTGGATAAAAGCCCAGATAAGGTTGTGTCTGGGTGGCTGACTTTATTTATTTACTTATCCCAACTTCATGGCTCAATGTGTTTATTGATGTTCCCCTTCCTATCCTGTGGTATGCTAATAATCTGCATGATGCTCTGCTGATTTCAGGAATGCCGTGGTCAAGAAGCACCCCAGTGAGAAGAGAGCCATGGGAAAAACCTCAAGCTACATCCCGGTTGTGAGGTAAATGCTTTGGCAACATCTGTTTCTTCCCATTTATACCAACAAAGACTCTTTGAATCTGACTGAAATGAAAGAGAGAACAAACAGCTTGGGAGATCAGAGTTTGTGATGGAGAACGTCAGCTCCAAGTGTACAGAGAGACACTAACATTTCCATGTCTCTCAGCTTTCTTCTATGACAGTCTCCTCCTGTCTGTTTTATTATTTTACTCCCATCATAAAACACATAATTGTTTTCAAAATTCGTATATTTTCACCACCATAAGCAGGCCACTTCCCAACTCTTAGCCTTCACACAATGAAACCTGTTACAGGAAGACTAAATCATGTATGTTATTCAAGGTAATTGCAAATGGGACCTCACATAAATGCTCTCATGATTATGCTCTCCCTCTTTTGCTTTCTCTTCGACAAGCGCACACTCTACCAAGAAAAATATTAGAGTATATTAGCCATCAAAAGCTTCCTCCCGTCATTTGTCACCCACAGAGTCAAACCAGCAAAAAGAAAACCAATTTAGAATGGTACATATCATTAAAAATAATTACATATTGTATGCATATAAAAGCCCTCATTATGGAATAAGAACATTAAATTGTTAGTGTACAGTTTTAAAGCGTAGACGTGCTGTGTGCATTGTGCACATTTATGAACACACACACTCAATTATACACACACTTTCTCCTCTCCTACTCATAGACACATATGTAAAGGACATGCACTCACGTACACACACACACATACTGGCCGACACTACCCAATAGCCATTGACAACAGTGCCCTAGCAACCATTGGGCATCATGCCAAGCCACTGAGGTTGCCTGGTAGTGTGTTCCCATGGTAACGTTTTCTGCCTTTGTAAATAAGGTACGAGGAGAGCGAAAAAGGGGGGTTTGGGAGAAATTGCACTACAGAATCTCATTTTATCTTGAGAGAGCTAATAATTTATGGTTTGTGAGTAGAAGATACTTATCCTGGCCTTGCACCAAGCTGCCATCAGATTCAAGAGGTGCATTAGCATCGATGGGGATCTCGGGTTTGAGTCCTCACCACACAGGGTCAGATTCGGTTTTGAGGGGGACGAGCGAGGAGCATGTAATCTTAGGCTTCTTCGTCAGTCTCTAAATGACTTCTTTGATAGAAAATAGAACCAGAAAATGATGATCACACTCTGCTTTAGGCTGTGGTGAAGTTAAATCTGAATTTTGGCTGCGTTTTTTAATTTATCTGTTTATTTATCCATTTGTTTGTCTATCCATTTTTTTTTCTCATGGCATAGTAACTCACCCTTGGCCCTGAGTTTGAGAACCGCTGTCTGAGGCCTGCATTCCTGTTGAGCTGGCACTTGTCTGACGATTCATAGCTGCGGGTAACAGTTTATTTGCTGTCACTGGGCAGATTTCGCTCCTCCGTGCCCTTACATTGTTTGGGTGGTGCCATAGCCTCTGTGCGTCACTTCTCAAAGACGATGGGTGGAGAGCCACCTGAAATCTTTGTTTTATCTTTGGCAGGAAAGTCTAAATGTTTTTGTGTATTTTATTGGAAAGAAAATGTTTTTGTTTAATGGGCAGAAATGTCTTGTTGTGAGGCAGATGTGCGCTTGATTTCCTCTCTCATTAATTTTCTCTCCAATTAGTCAAGTTTCTCCTACCAATACCCTGATGTCTCTGCCATTTGATGGCTTTCCTCTCTGACTGTTGACTGTTGACAAATATAATGTATTTAATAATAATGTTTTTTATAATACATTTTTATTGAGATTTTGTAATAGTTACAGGCCATTAAAAACAACAACAGTTCCACCTAATCCCCTCCTGTAAGATGTAACAACTGGAAAGAAAATGGACAAAATAATAATAAAAAGGAAAATAAAAAAATAATTACATTCATAATAGTAAATAAATCAGAAAAGTCAACATGTGTTAGAAGCACCATGTGTTGGTAGAGATTTTGGCAAAGTGCACCCTGATTATAGCCATAAGCACAAAGTTGAACATATTACAAAACTGTCAATCATGTAATAATACACAGATGCACAGCTGATTATGAGGGTGACATAACACATAAGTAGGGAGGGCACAGACTGAATGAGATGGTGTGAAGTGAAAATGAGAAATGTGAAGCAGAGAATTAAAATAAAATTTAGTAGATATAAGAGTGAATAAATAAAATAAAGTGTGCAAATTGCTTAGACTGCATGTTGACAACATTGCCAAACAAGCACCAAAATTTCATATTTCTAATTAGTTAGTTTCCAGGCTAATAATTATTCTATTTCTGTAGAATCACCCCATCAACAAACAAATCAACTATATTCTTTCTATTCTTTCCTTTAACTGTCTGTTCAATCAATGGATCAAAATCTTATGCCTTCTTATCAAAGAGGCAAAGAACATGAACATTTGTAGAGATTTTGTGGTCTGGCTTGGCTGCCAGCTTTCACACAAAATCTAAAACTTGTGCAATGGATATCCCCTCAAAATAAGAGTTTAATTATGTTAGCAGAAATGACAAACAAGATGTTATCACTCCGTATTGTCTCAGCTGTTGTTAGGCAAGATTACCACATGATGATCATGTGCGTGATAATCCATATACCCGGAGTCATTATTGGATGTGATAACAACAATTTAGATTGAATTAACAAACTGAATTACCTCCAGATTTAATTTGAGAGGTTTACATAAACACTGTTACAAGCATGATTTAAAAACTGGCTGTAATTAGCTTTTTTGGCACATTAGCCACTTAGAATTTACAGACAACAGGGCATTTTTGGCTCACTTCATAAAAATACATACAGCATATTTAGTTCTGCTTGGCATCTTTTTTTCCCCTCAGTATTCTGGTGGAACACTACCCCCTCTTCTCATGGCCATCTTGGTTTATGCCAGTTAGTTTAGTAGTTAAGGCATTAAACTGTTGCTCTTGGGCCAAATTTTTATATCATCAAAAACTTTGGACAATGTTGTCATAAGTGATTATGTCGCTGTACAAATATCTTTGGGATTATTATGATGCGTTGGAAGCACAACCTGTTTCCGACAGTTTTCGGGTCCATTAATGTTTCGTTGATTTGGTGATTTTAAGTGTACCTAGTTATATACTTTTGGCTCAGCACGATTAATTTGTTTTCGCTCTCTCAAGAGGCTGGGCTGTAATCCCCACAAAGCTTCACCTGACCCGACACCAGCCGGGGTTCGGGCTTATACACCACCCTGGCCTCCGGTGCAGGGGCTTCCCACCAGACTCACATTGGCACACAAACACACCCAGGCAGATTGGCAAAGAGCTGGCATTGGCACAACCATGCCGCATTCATGCGTGATCCGACTGCGAATGAGACGGTGAGAGAGGTTTAAAAAGGGGAGGAGCAGAATCAAGGGGATCAAGGGGGGAGACTTAGTTGGTATGAACAGAGAGATTGTCTGAAAAAAAAAAGTTGTAAAAGATTTTGAGGCCTGAAATGTTCGGTGATGAAGGACAAATAAGAGGCACGTAGAGAGAGGCGGGAGGACGGCCAAAGAAAGAAAATGAAGGGTAGGCGGAGGGTGGGCTTTTAGCATGGCAGAGGGCAGTGGAGAGAGGCGAGGTGAATGGGTTTGCATTTGGAAGCTGGCCAATAAAAAAAAACTATCTATGTCTCTATTAAGCATATGGTGTTGCCGTACCTTTTGAAGTTAACACTTAGTTGGCTCATTTTTCATTTGATAATGGTTAAATGTTGAATCTTTAGCACAATTACAAGTAGAGAGTGATTACAAATGGCTTTTATCCTGCTAATGTAGTTAAACAAGACCCAACACAGCCATCCATCATCTTACACACATTTACCTGTGCAATGCAATGCATATTAATACGCAGTTATGGTCCTGGCAGGCAGTAGAGTGAGCTACCTTTTGAGGAGTCGAGGATATACCACTTTAGGTTTAAACCCAGCTTTGTCAGTGAGGCCCCAATCGTCCAAGACTCTAAGGTTGTATTTTTGGTGCATTGACCAAGCTGAATAGGAGGCCTAGCAACTCAGCTGCGCAGCGGCTATCAAGTAATCAATGAGTCCTTGAGGCACACAGGAGGAGTGTCAAAACACAGCCATTGACTGCTAACAACAGCCAATTTGCTGCTTTTGCAGGAGATCACCTCAGATAGATGTCGAATGTGTGGGTGTGCCCCATTATTTATGGAGTATGAGAGAGATTGACTGGATAGTGCTGTTACTCAAATTGTCATCCAATTACTCACCCATTAGATCCTATTTGTTACACTGAAAACTGCTCTACAATGCACCATTTACTGCATTACCTTGATTGTACCTTATTAAACAGTGAAAATCATCTTTTAATGCTTTATGTGTCAAGATGTCAGACACCATTCCTGAGATTCTGATGAAGGAAACAGTAAATAAACACCCCAGAGAAAAACATTAACTGGACACAATCCAGGTAAATTACTACATTTGTCTATATTTACAGTTAGAAAATGCAGAGTTTGAAGTGCAGAAATGGAGTCAGTCACATTCATTCATTCCTCCATTCATTCATGCATTCACTCATATTTAAGTCTGTCTATGGCTGAGAGAAGGAATGGTCATTTCTACAGGGAACCATCAGTATCATTAACTGGCCTCTCTGCAGCACTCCTGAACCCTGTAGGGTGCTTCACATCTATGACACTGTTTGCCCTTGTTAATATTAAGACCCGAGGGCAGTGACGTGTTGCTCACTACAGCCATTATTCTGTTAGGTAACACTTGATGATAATCCACCCCCAGAAGGTCAGTTTCGCCTTTTTAAGTGCACATAGCTTTTTGAAGAATATTTTTACCTTTGTGTAATAGTCACAGTGGAGAGAGATAAAGAGATAACATGTAAAAAGGGTTTTGGGTTAAGGTGTCAGAATGCTTCAAAAGAACCTGGGGCCTGTTATACAAAAGCGATTTGCAAGCACACAAATCACAAATAACAAGGCAATTCAAAGTGCTTTACATAAGAGACAAAAAAGGCACTAAGACGAGACATAAAAGAGACACACGGCTGTATAGATACATATGGAAATATGGTAGAATAGATAGAAGATAAAAAATAAGCAAAATTATGACATTAAAAATTACATTTCAGATAGAGTGCATTGAGAGATTCAAATGAATAGTCCCAAATTCAATTAATTAAAAGGCATTGAAGACATCAAATTTTTAGGGAGTTTGTTTCAGAAATAGTGGCATTTACAATAGTTCTTGTGGTGACATGGTGGCCGTTTCTCAATACCAAGTTCGCCAAGTTCGGACTCATGTACTTGCCAGTTTGGACTTAGCAAGTTCGATCTGGGAGTACAGTTTCTTGAGTGACGGGAGTACACAGGACAGTCATTCTGCAATTGGAACGGTAACGTACTTGATGACGTCACAGACGTCCGTTAACAGGACGACACATCTCCGAAAACTTCGGAGCAAATTTTAAACTACGCACTATTGTGATGAATTGACAACAGATTTTAAGTTTTAACACCTACTTTCTCGCATAAAATTATCTTAAAACTACATTTCATGGTACTAAAACAGTAGTATTTCAACACTGGTGACTTACAGTAGTGGATCTTCTCTTCCGCGGTTGTTGCTACGAAATGCATTCTGGGATATGCGGCTGCCCCAAGTACACACAAGTCACCATCCGATGCATCCTCGATAAAACGGGCGGCGGGTATTTGACTGTAATTGGTGAGATGCGAACTTTTGAATTGGAACAGTACTTGGACTGAGACTGATGACGTTTCTCAAGAACACAAGAACACAAGTACAGAGAAGAACGCATATTGAGAAAGGGCTGGTGACATGGTTTACACCTGGTATTGAATTGCGATCTGTATCTGAACACGCTATCCAGATAAGGAAAAACATGTTAATGCAGGTTTGCACCGGCTCGCATCTGGCTCTGGCTCGCATTGTGTTCGGATCTTAGGTAGGTGTAAACGCAATCCATGTAACGTCCTGGCAACTGTACAAAATATAACATTGTTACAGATATTTGTTTTTAGCTAACATGGAGTGCAAGCAAGCAAGAAGGTTGAAAGAGACACGCCTTTAATAACTGATTATATGCTTATTCTGTGCCATGAAAGCAGCACAGGTGGGAAATGAATGATAAACGGTCGAAAATAACTGTGTGTGTGTGACAGTGCAGCTGATCTGCTGTTAACAAGGCATAATTTATCTAATCACAGAGTAGCCTACAAACCAGCACAGCAAGACACTGGAACAAACAATATTTTTCATACAGCAACAAGAATAATTTAATGTATTACATTTGCCAAATTTACAAGAGGGGACAAATAATTAAGAATGTTTCGTAGACAGTGTTTCACAAAGTTTATTAAGTTTGCTCTGACTCGACAACTCACAAAATTCTGTGATTTGGAGGACAGAGATCCGATCTCAATGAGGATAAGGAGAACACAAAAAATATCACGTGTAAACACAAAGGCATTTATTATCTAGATAATGCGTTTGAAATGCAGAAACATGTTAAACCTGAACAAAAACTTATTAGAATTAGGATTCATTTATATAAACATCACCAAAATATTTTAATCAGATACTTTAGTGCTATCGAAATGGATGAAGCAAATGTAAACACATGATATTGCCTATAACAGAGCTGAAACCATGAGTGGATTCATCGATTTGTCCATTGCCAGAAAATTAATCACCACCAATTTTGATAATTAATGAATTGTTTCAAGCAAAAAAGCCAAACATTTGCTGTTGGCTTGCCTCTTTTCAAATGTTTTATATGATACCAAACTAAATATCTTTGAGTTTTGGAGCAAAACAAGATATTTATTGATAATGAGAAAGAAACCTTAATTGCAGCTTGCATCAAGATTCATATTGATGAATCTTAAGAATATTTGTGGTCAAACATCTTGAGTTAAGATACCACTATAGACAAGTAAAGAATCCACAAAGAGAGGTGTTGTTCCTTTAGCCAGGTAAAGATGTGATATCTAATATCAGCCTTCTTCAGACTCCATGACAGTACTGAAATCTTAAGTATCGGTTCAGTGAAATGAAAATAGAAGAGGAGTGTTCGACTTTAACCTCAGAATGACAATGAAATGTGCTCAGTAGTGCTGAATCGAGTCTTTGAGGATAAGGAAGATTCCACCAGCTCCACTTGCAGAAGTAGGTCAGGCAGACGCCTACAGTAAGCAACTGCAGGTTAAGTGCTTGTCTTTGTATTCAGAGACAGTGAATATCTGCCTTGGCCTCTGGTGGGGGGTGGGGGTGGGGGGGTTGGTTTGTATACTGCGTCTACCCACAAGAGGGAGACAAGTCCACAAAAATGCATAGAGTGCAGTTAGTTAGCCAGTCTCTGCCATTATTCCCCTTTAATTATAGTGTCATAATATTAAACTTGTAGCCACATTCAAAGTTTTTCCTCTCATCTTTTTTGGTTTTATTTGATTTCATTTGGAACTAGACATATCACACTCTCTAATTCATGGATGCAGAGAAAATTATAAAAGTTCTCAGAAAATATGCACAAAAACATTGTGATTGTGTTCAACTGAAACCTAGCTTTATCATAAATATTTGAGAGTATGAGACAGAAGGAAGGAACAGATGACAGATACAGACAGACGCAGACAGAACTAACAGACAAAAAGACGTGCATGGAGGAAGAAGAATGAGAAGAAGAAGAAGAAGAAGAGACTCAAGCGCTGACCCTGCTCCAGTGCTCTGCAGTGTGAGGTAGTTGGTTGTATGGTTTCGCATAATAAACAGCCTGGAGATAACTGTACAACCTTCTAGCTTTCCCTGCGGTGTCACCCAGACTTCACAGGAATCCCAGCACCCTTTATGCCTCTTCATGTGGTGAGTATGAAGACTGACCTGAAAAAGGATTAGAGACTTTTATTTTGTTTAACATATTCAGCATGACAAAGTAATAAGGGAAAAGGACGTCAAAGAAATTTTGGGGCTGTAGTTAAATTATTCAAGTCAAGGGTTCTAATTTTATTTAAGTGTGATAGAGTATATTTTATTTATGATTTTTTCCCTTGCCTTTTCAAAGTCTTTTTACTGAGGTCTGGGAAGAGATGCTTTGACAGTAACCTTACAGATCACATCCATTATCAAATCTAAAACAATCCCAACATTTATCCTTCAACAAATTAGATTTTCAGCCTGTAATTAATTATAATGATATGAAAATCAAGCTACAAAACGGTTTCCGCAATGACTTTTAAATCTAATACATGTGAAATACTAATCAGGTTTTGTTGTCGAGGTCCAGCTAATCCAGACATCAATATACCCACCTTGCTCTGCAGTGCTCTTTGATTTGTTATTTGGTGCAGTCCAATGGGGTGTAGAGCCAACTATCAATAGCTGTTTGTTTCGGTGCTTTCTTAGCATGCCGTGCACAAAAACACAGAACATCTCTTCACACGACGTTACACTGGAATGTAATCGGAAACGTTAAAGCAGGGGAAAACCTTTTAGAAAACATTTTAAATGCTTGCAATGTGGTTCAGGGGCGTGTTTTTTTCTGTCTGTGTGGTAAAATATTTGTTCGTATTGTAGATCGTGGGTTCAACAGTTTGAAAATATAAAATTTAAAGTGCAGTATGGTTTTTTTTTTATCACATAAATGTGACGCATTTTACAGCAAAACGATTTATTTTTTGTTTTAATTTTAAATAATTCAGTTGATATGAAAAAAAAATCTCCGAAGTTAACTATCTGTACACTCTCTTCTCTCTGTAGTCATGGTAGATAATGACAGTGTGCCCAGACGTTAGTGTCAGTGTGTCCTGAAGCACGGGGCTGGCTGTATGTGAACTTGCTTACCGCCTCCGCCTCCTCTTTTCCTCCTTCTCCCCCCCCCCTCCTCGTTCCCCACCACCCCCCACTCCACCCCCCTCTGTCCCCCAGTGTGTCTGGCTAGTGGCTCAGACACTCAGTATCCGCATTGCGTTGCAGTGCTCCAGCGAGGAGGGGAAAAAAGAGCATATATCAGCAATCTCTGCCGAGCACTGCTCTTTTCTGTACGCACACAAAGAAACGACTCCCTGGCATGTTCCAACTCAAGAGGAAATACAACCGTCACAATAGAGCCGCCTGCCGCTCGCTATTTTATAAAACGTGCCACTTCCTGCATTTGTTTTACATTTAATACTGGCATTTCATACGTAATGTTATTTTTTTCCCCTATTAATAGCTCTATTTTCTCGATAATTCCTCTTTAAGTTTATTGTATTAAATTCTGTTTTATCACTTCGCACCTGCATGAAATTGAAAAATTAATCTTTTTTAAAAAATTTGTCACAACAAATTTTTAATTCTCACGCACAGTCTGTCTAATTTGGGGACTTTTTCTGTGAAAGATGCAAAAGTTTGGTTATGTGATTTCACAATTTTTGATGTCTTGCTTATCACTCACCATATGACAGTGGATATTTGGGAGTGTGTGTGCAACAAAGGTGGATAGATTGCTAAGTGATGAATTGTGCAGATAGCAGACTGTTGTGTTAATGAAATATGGAAGACGAGCAGCAGTGTTGTGGTCAGAACGGCTGTGAGGTTAATCACCTTTGGGCTCGCTGTGGCTTTGATCCTCATGCTGTGTAAAATCCACAGCCTCCGTCTGTGAGCCCCCTCCACCTCCTCTTCTCCCCCTGACGTTCCCTCCCTTCCTCTCTCTCTCTCTCACACACACACACACACACACACACACACTCTCTCTCTCTCTCTCTCTCTCTCTTTCTCTCTCCCTCTCTCTCACACACACAGATGCATGTGTGCACAGCAGTGCACAAGGACATGCACCCACCTCGCACACACATGCGCCTCCCACCGAACACGTTGACTCTCTCTCCTCCAGATGCACGAATGTAGCAGCACAAGTTCAAACACACACACAAACACAGAGTAATAGACACCCATTTAGAGACACGGCATTGCGTGAACGTAGACTGCAAGATGGGCAAGACGGGACGTCACGCCTGGAAAAAATGTAAGGGGTTAGAGTGGGGGAGAGAGGGAGGGATGAAAATGAGGGGAAGGGCTGAGACGGAGCAGGGGGAGGCGGGGACAGACTGATAGAGAGAAGAAGAAAGAGCGATAGCTGGAGATACTGCATGCTTGCATAAGTGTCTGAGTGTGTGTGTGTGTGTGTGTTTGTGTGTGATGTATGTAGGTGACACAGATTTATGAACGGAGAGGGTCATAGATGGAGGCGCTGTTGGTGGTTGTTGGGGGTTGGGGGAAGTGGGGCTCTTGGTACAGCACCAGATAATGGAATCAATGCAATCTGTGTGTATTTCACTGTGTGTGTGAGTGTGTGTGTGTGTGTGTGTGTGTCTGTCTGTGTGTGTGTGTGTGTGTGTGTAGCGTACCTGCCTGATAGACACTGCCTGCTCGGACTCTAATCGCCTGGAGAATTAGTGATGTGACTTGGCAGAGGGAAACAGGCACAAAACAGAGCCAGGGACAGCAGCGCCTGAGAGAGGGATAGAAGAAGAGGAGAGACAAAAAGAGGAGAGTGAGGGATGGAGGGGTAGCGAGAGGGGAATAGCTTTTCTGTTTGCCGCTGCGTACAGCGCTCAGAGAAAAAGGAAGACTGTGAAGATGAGGCAGGATAGGTTTTATCAAGCGTTATTTTCGTTACCACTGGATTAATTGTTGCTGTTTTTTCTCTCTGAAGGGGAAAACGGATCAATAACCCATCGAAAGAGTGTGTGTGTGCGTGTGTGTGAGTGTGTGTGCGTATGTACCTGTTTTATGTATATGCACTTGTTGTATGCATGTGCACACGGTCATGAGTACAAATGTGTGCATGTGTGCGTGTTCATGTAAGGAACACCAGGGAAAGGAGAATGGTGAGTTCAGACTGGCTAAAACGGGCCGGCTAACAAATCGAGACAGGCAATTCGACTGACCATGTCCGCCCGCCATCTTCCCTTCATTTGTGTCCACCTTCATGTTCATTCTTTCTGACATGTAGGTAATTTTTTTGCACCAGAATATTTCACTTCTTCCTCCCTCTCGCTTCTGGTTTTCATCCTCCGGTCTTTGTCTCTCGTGCTTTGGAGAGCAGCAGAGGAGCTCATAAAACTGGGACAGAGGGAAATATCTCAAAGCACAGAGACAAAGAGGAAACACAGAGAGGCAGTCTAATTTCTCACACTGGCAGCAAAACGCTTCATGTTCTTTGTGCGTTTGTAGAGTCGCATGTCTGTCTGCATGTGTGTGCACCTGGCCACAGACAGATTTCGTGAGTTAGGGACGTGTTCTGGATTGTTGGCAGACGATATGAAGCTGTAGTCTGCACAGACTTACATGAGCTTTTCAGCTGTGTGTACCAGTTGTTTGGACCGTGGCTCATATTCTCCATGTGGCATCTGCAGTGTCAGGCTTGTATGACATTTATTTTGTCTGGGGAAGAGTAAATCAGGGTAACTCCCTCGAGGCTGAGCATCTTTGTCATGGGGGAGTGATTGCATAATCCTGTGAGATCACAAGGCCTGTAGGAAATATAAGACGACAGTGTTGTCTGCGGCTGCAGGCACAGCTGTCTGTGGATGTTTCATGCATGTGCACAAGCAAAGAGTCGAGTGTCTGTGTCTATATGAACTGTATGACCGCTCTGTTGGAGCTTAACGCTCATACAGGCAGGCCGGACAGCCGTATGGTCATCACAAATGCAAATCCCGATTCATACATTAAATGCGAGGATTTTCCTCTGCGTATGCGCGTCTGTCTTCAAATGCTTTGTCTGTCTGTCTGTCTGCCAGCAGGGGGCATTTTGTTTGAACGTCTTACTGCACAGACCTGCACTGGCAAACAGGCGCTGGCTATGTCAGGAGAAAGGACAGTAAAAGAGCCGTGAAAACAAAATGAACGGATAAATACCGCGATGAGAATTGACGTCTATATACTGAACAATGTACCGTAACTTAATCTTTCTCTTTCTGCAGGATGGGATCCAGCCGATGTTATGCAGACGTGTCAAGACGAAACATTTTATGTCGGACTGCATCGATAAAGAAACGGTAACCATTCATCGTGACGTATGAACTGTCTCTTATTTTAGAGTCTGTTTTTGTTATAAGATGCTACGTATCCATCATAACAAAATATTTAATAATAAGCAGAGATGACACGTACATATTGTCATACTCACTTAAATAACTTACATACTTAACATACGTCACAGTTTCTTTTCTTTTTTTTAACAACGTTGTTTTCGATTTTACCTGTGGATGAGGCTGATTGATCAGCAGTGTCTGTTGGTGTGCTTCATTGTCCCTGAGACCCTTAACCTGTGATGATATGAAAGGTCACAGGTGAGGTCCTTGGGAACAAAGTTGCATGCAGTTGCATCTGGAGGCCATATTTCCTGTTATTGTACTGAGAGAAAACGTATTATAATGCCAGACAACAAGTTACGTACTTCTTAAAATCATGACATTATCACAAATGTCAGAAATCCATCATAAATCAGAGTAGATCTGATGAGCAGTCGTAGAATAAGATGATCCTGACTGCATGAACTCATCTGGAGAGAATTTCCCAAACTTTCCAGACGTCATGGAAAGCCAAGATGAGACATTGTGCTTCTCCGGAGGGGGCAGTACCTTTTGGCTGGCTTTGTGTGCTGAACACTTACACGGTTCAATAAAAAGACAGCCAAGGTTCGTGACCCCGGTATATGATTCATGGGGGATTTTTAAATCTGACATCACTGAAAAGTACAACACTCAAGACACAGCAGCAAAGAGATAGTCACGTTTATAAAAAGATGACCGAGTGTAATGTGATGCTTATTCATTTGTAGAAATTTTGAAGCTCCTCAAAGCAACTCAAATTATTTGCTAATGTTAGTTTTAGAAAACATTTTGGCTTGGTAACCCTTCTTTGATTATCTTCCTGGTGATTTTGTTGGCCTGATGCCTAAAGGGTGCAGTTTTTTTCCCTGTACTTTAACACGGTACTATTGTAAACAAGAATTTATATGCTGTAATTCATATGTACGTTCATGCAACCCATGTATGTAAATTAAAGGTAGAATCAGTCGGATTTGTCCAAGCTGTTCTTACACACACCAGGAAGATACCAGGACATCAAATACCGACATTTTGGGTTGGTAAAGTGTCCTGAGCACAGAAAAATAATGAAAAAAATAAGGAGACGCAGGCAGAGGGCAGAGTCTCTGCAGATATAGGCACCACCACACACCTCTAGTGGGTCATAAGTGATGATTGAAAGAACTTATATTTATACAAGTTCATATATCAATTTTAAAGAAAATGTTGCATATTATACCTCGTAATCATTCTATTCCTTTTTTGCAATTAGCAATTATTTCTTTGGTTGCAAATATATATATATATTTTGAGAAGAAAGGACTACAGCTGACAAAAATATTTATTATCTCAATTAACTGATGAATCATTTGGTCCTGAAAATGCCAGTAGATAGTGAAAAACCGAGAAGCTGGAAAAAGAAAATGTTTAAAAAAAAAAAAAACCTAAATGATTAATTGATTATCAAAGTAGTTGCTTGATCAAGTAACTGATTAATCAACTGGTTGCGGCTCTACATTTTCATAATTTTTATGGATGAATACTTTGCACCTTGTTCTGTTTTTGTTTGACTGAAAATATGAGAATAAAATACAAGAAATGCTGGAAACCTGTCGTGTTGTTTTTTTCTAAGTTCAATACACCAAAAGGGATTTTTTTTTAAATGTAATCAGCTGTTATTTTGTGGCATGCATGCAGTGAAGGATACATTTTTGCTCACCCAGCCAGGAACCGAACATGAGATAAATATTTTACATCAATGTTGTAATGATCTACATGTGATAAAACTTTTCACCGTCACTTTTTTCTGACGGCAGAGTGGGCAGTTTTCAGGTGAATAAATGAAAGTGACGTGGTCCTCTTTCTCTCAGACTCTCGCCCTGACACTCGGCCAGGGTGGCTCAGTGTTCCCTGGCTCTCAGCCCTCCATGTGTTTGTGCATCCCAGGACAGTTGACATTGATTGTGCCGGAGACAGACTGAGACACATTAGTACCCAGCTCGCTCCTGCCGCTGAAAAACACATTAACTGGCTGCATTGGGAGCCCTGTCTGGTAACCATGGCGAAGCACACGGGGAGGGAGGAGGAGGAGGGTTGAGACGGGGCAGCGGGTTCAGCGTGCAGTCTCTCAGGGGTTGTCTTTCTCAAACGCTCCTTTCCTTTCCTCCGGCCACGTCTGTCATTTTCTCTCTCCCTCTTTTGAACTGACAGCGTCTCTGTCTCTGTCTGTTTCTCCTTTCCTCACACACTCATATAAACATAATTTGCATATTTCTTTTTCTTCTCTTGCATTCTTCTCCTTCTTATTGATGCTGACCTCATCAATCTGCCCTTACCTCATACTCCACCCCCTTATCCAACTACCCTGTGCAACATAATCTGCCTCTCTCTAATTTTGCCTTTTTTCTAGCCTTTTTTCCCCTCATGTCTTTTCTTTCTATGTCAATATGGTTCCCTTCTGTGGAGAGACACAGGAAAGACAGGACGGAGCTAAAACAATGTGAAAATGTGGAATAAACTCGGCTAAAACTGATACTGAAGGAGGACAGAGGAGACGATGATGTTCCACAGTCATAATTTCAATACTTAATAGTATTGAGGACAGTTTATATTTGTTTTTTCATACTTTATTTTGTGCATAGTACAGTAGATGTGCATAATATTTATACAGCAGTAGGCCTACTCTAGTTTTTGTAAGTTACTCATCTATACTATGCATCTGCTTTTTGTTACTTCTGCTGCAAAACCTTTCCTTATGTTATAAATATACGCAATCTGCTTACTGTAAGTAGAATTTTAAGTACTTGTATTTCAAGTACTGCATGTGAAAACACTTTGAAATTAACCACCACATATTTACTTGGTAATAAAAAGGTTT
>JAJHUR010026907.1:1466-13389 GCA_027495735.1 Lutjanus campechanus | reverse complement strand
GCGGCTAGCGGACACTTGGATTACACCACACGAGCAGGATGGAGAATTTTTGTGTTTGTTTTGTGTGCTATTTTTAACGTTTTATCGGTGGTCACAAGTCACTGCCATTGTACTGGACGAGGCTGCTATCCTGCTCCTCCAAAAACTCCAGGACTGTTTTGGAAATTGAAGATTTTCATCTACCATCACATCCACAGGGTGGTGAGTATATAATACGTGGGTTAATCCTGGAAAGTGGAGTATCACTTTAATTAGCATTACTGTGTTTACACTACTATTTCATGTTAAAATTGCTGCAGAGAAAATGCTCTATAGAAGCACAAAGGACGAACCTACACACGTTCTGTAATGCAATTAAATCTTTATGTACCAAATGTTGACTAAGACCCACAATATGCACGGCTCGCACCGGCCTTCCAGAGTTAAACTGTGAAACTCAGCAATCAACTATCTTTCAGGTGCATTTACAAACGGCTCAGACAAATCTTGGTGATTCTACCTATAATTAGTATCATTGGTAGCACCTGTGTTTACTCTACTATTTCATATCAACATGGTTGCAGTGAAAAAGGTCCATTTTCTCACATGCAAAGATGCAACCAGTAGTCCTGATCATTAGGCCTGAAAAACACAAGTAGGATTTATTTAACAACAGCTGCATCTCATTTTGTTTGGCAAACTCCAGGGCTCTACTATTTTATATAGTGGCTCACTGGGACACTTGAATAGAATACCAGCAAGCTGGGTATTTCTCACTATGACAACATAAAGTATCTGCCATGAAAAAGGTCTGTTGTTAAAAAAACAAATTACAATAAGGTGCTAAACCCATCAAAACAAAGTCCCAAGGAAGGCCACTCCTTCAGTATGGAGGGCAGTAAAATGCTGTATACTAATGGTCTAATGTTTGCAGACCTCTAAATTTAATGATATTGAAACACATTTAATATGAAACCCGGCTTTTTTCTAAGTATTGTTTTTGTTGGGAACCAGAATCATACATTTGTCAAATACAAAATACAAAACTGTCCATATTTTTCCCCCCTTTATTGGTGTGAGAAATAAAACGACACCTTCCTCCAACACTCCACCCATCCCAAAGTCTCACAAAGAGACAAAGAAATGAAACACATATAAAAGGTTAAATGCAAAAAAGACATAAAACACACAGTAAATATTATAAAAATAAAATGGGGAGAGAGGTACAATAAAAAGTACCTTACTTCAAAGACGGGCTGCTTTGAGGATTAATTGGGATCCAGAGAGATAAAAGTATTTACATATGAGAGAAAAGGCTGCCACCTTAAAAACTTTGATGAAATTCTTAAAGAATATTTCACCTTTTCTTGTGACAGAAAAGACGTAAAGTTAGCCAGGATGTTTTAGAAGGTTATGAGTGAAGCAAAAGCAACATTACAGTCTTTCTTGGTGAGATTGGCTGGTATAAGGAGCAACACCAAGATGGCTGAAATCAGAGAAATCACTTGGTAACAAGTGACAGGTTTTGCACAAAACCTGTCAACTTGTTAACAGGTGATAGGTGTTGCACAATAGACCCCTTCAAGTTACAGATTATATCTCGCATGTGATGCTCATGTCACATTCATCAAATTAATCTGCCTCTAGTTATTATGCCCTGAATGGATCTCAGCAAGGTTGTAATAAGCCGCGTATCAGGCTTCACAAATTAGTTCTTTGCCTTCTGCAGTGAAAGAAACCAGAATAGATTCACTTCAGTGTTTACAGGGCTTGTTCCTATGCAGGGCGGTGGTAGACTGACAGTTTTGACCTTGTTTAGATGTAGTAAATGTGAATATTTAGGCAAACACAAAGCCTAACAGATACTTCTGTTTTGTGTAGGCAGGCTTGAAAACTAATTGAAATGTGTTCAGATCAATTATCCTCAATAGGAAAAGCAGAAAAAGTAACTTCACTCACTCAATTCAAAGGGATATTATTTTAAAAACTGGGGTTTGAGTTAAGCAGGTTTTTCATGCAGGATCCAAAGTGGCCTTAAGTTTGACCCATTCAAAACATTTCTGAATCTGATTTTAGTAATGTTGAATGGAATAAAATATCTCATTCAGTCTCAGTTGAAGTCAAAGCTGTTCAGCCACAGAGTTTCTCCTGTGACAGCTTGCAGTGTGGGTGTGTTTTGGTTCACAGGTCTGAAGTTGTCTCACCGACTCAGTGGGCTGAGAGCGCCGAGCAGAAGGCCAGAGAGAGAATTCAGCCCCTGCTGGATGAAGCACAGGTAGGAAGACTTTCTGTGGCCCGAGGAGTGTCAGAATCCTTTTATATATCTCCTTTAGAAGAGGGAAGCGATCAATACATCTTATTTGTGCAAATAAAACATCAAATGTATTATTTTCCCTCTGACTGTCCACAGTAAAATAATTTGTGACTTTTCAAGTATGTGTTTTGTTTTTATGGACTAAGAGACAGAGTAAATGGTGGACTGACTTTGTTTTCGTCTGTGTACCTCAGCAGGTTGGTGAGTCCAGGAATAGGATGAGCTCGTCACTGAGGAATCGGCTGTCTGAGCAGGCTGCAGAGAGGGTGAGCTGTGCTTCTGTTTCCAATAATTCACAGGGGAGAGGAGAATCGGCCTTGCTATTGAATTAAGTTTAAATTTGGTGGTCATGGCCATGATTGAAGGACAATAACTGAACAGTTGTACAATGAAAAGGGTAGTTTGAATTATTTGAAGTAGGGTTGTATGAGGTACTCATCCATAGTCAGTGTATTACAGTGATTTTACTTCATTTGCCACAGTAAATGGACAGAGTTGGCAGCGTGAATTTTAGCCCCTGAAGAAATGGCCCACCTAAAAACAAAATCAATATCAGTTTTAGTGTGTATATTTAAAATATTTTCACTGTTTCACCCCGCCACCAGACAGCCTCTTCCGAGGGGAAACCTCTGTTATATTAGCCAAATTTTTTGCTCTCTCCAAACCAACCAAACTCCATAGGCAAAATCTGTATTTTTACCTCGCAGAACACGGGAGTTGTTGATCTACCACTGCCTCAAATGGTTATTTGTTTCTGTTTTTGTGTGACTTTGTTAATTCCCAATTAATCTTTTAAAATACAGAAGTTACACAACAGCACAAATTATTACTAACAGATTGAGGCAACAGTAGACCAGCAACTCCCGTGTTCTGCAAGGTAAAATTAGTGTATTTTTCCTCTGGAGTTTGGCTGGTCTGGAGAGAATTATATCTGGCTTATATAGCAGCTGTTTCCCATCAGAAGAGGCTGTCTGGTGGCAAGGTAAAGCGGTGAAAATATTCTAAATATATTGTATGCTTAAACTGATATATTTGAGATTTTTTCAGGTAGATCTTTTTTGTTGTTGACTCTGTTCACAGCAGTACTTTGCTTAGCTTCCACGCTGGAACTCCTCAGCTTCTCCAAACCAGAGCGTACCGACAACCATCTACTGTAAATAACACACTGACTATTGATAAGTACCTCATAAATCTAGAGCTGCAACAATCGATTAATCGACTATTGATTGAAGGAAGATTAATTTCCAACTACTTTGATAATTAATTAATTGTTTGTCATTTTTCATTTCATTGTTGGTTGGACAAAAGAAGCAACTTGAGGACGACACTTTGGGCTCTTGGAAATTGTGATGAGCATTTTTCACACTTTTTTGACATTTTATAGACTAAATGGTTAATCAATTGATTGTGCAACAACCGACAGATTAAGCAATAATAAAAATACTCATTCGTTACAACCCTACATACAACCCCCTCTTCAAATAATCTGAACTATCCCTTTAAGCCCAATATTCTTCTTATAATTTCTGTCGTCTTTGTGGACGTTGTCCTTCTCAGGCAGCAGAAAGTGCCGAGCAGCTGAGTGAGGCCCTGCTGGAAGATCTGTTGGAGGACACTGCACGGGCAGCGTGGGCGGCTGAGACGGACAGAGAGTTTGAGGGCATGGCTGAGTGTAGGCTGCAGGCCCCCACCCTGGAGAGCATGCTGCTTCGTATGGAGGAGATACAGGTGAGAAGTGACCTACAGAAAGGGCCCTCCAGCAGAAGGTCAGCACGGAAGCCGAAAAGGTCACCAGCGATCGGGTTGTTATTTATAGCGAGCTGTTGTGACAGCTTCGGCCTGGTGTTGTTTACTGATGCAGCGTCTAGTCTTGAATTGATCATGACATTCAGCCTGTTTGACACGGATCAGTATTGGCAGGTGGACACTGTGTTTATAAAACGTGTTTCTTCAGGGTGGCTGCAGGCCCTTAAAATTAATTATGATGTCTTAAATTCATATTTACTTATAAAAGGCCTTAAAAGTTATTAAATAGTCTTAAATTCTTTATTTTTAACTTATAATTTTGAACTGACAATACACTGTAAACACGAGCAACAGATTTTTGAGTTTTGTTCTCAACTCAAACACTTAAAGCTGCTACAAGGAACTTTTCTATTTTGTTGATTTTGGAGACCACTGTGAACAAAAGCAGCAGTTTCCACCTTAATAATCACAAAATATAACGTCAAAAATAAAATTATCTGAATAAAAATCTCCTCCTGCTTCTTTTTAACTGGCTAACATACTGCTCACTGTAATTTTGCCTGGGGAAATGTAAACATAGATTCATTTAATCTGATTTCATGGAGAATCCAACCCGATGGCATCCATCAAGAATAACCATACAGAAACAGATGATTCTCTTGTGAATGGTGTTGTCTGCTTATGTAGGTCATATAGAGGCGTTACCAGTGTTAACTTGAGACTGTTTCATAACCAGTTATGAACTTCTTGTAGTAGCTTTAAGCTTTGAAAAAGTTTTACCAACTAATAATATTTTGTTGAGATTATGTACTTTTCTTCTTCTGACAAACTTCAATCTTTGAAGTTTAGAAACTCCAAAATTCATTCAAGTGAAAGATTCAAGTTTATCTGAAGAAAAACAGTAAATAAATGAAAGATTATTGGTCTGCAGAACTTTTTTTTAAAGTTTATTTCAAAACTTGATTCAACTCAAAAATCTAGTGAAGCCAGTTTTTCTCAACTTTTTTCTTTTTTACAGTGTATGTATTCACACTGTAGATCATGCCTATATTTTCACATTTTTGTTTTGTATTATTGCAAAATTGGTGACATGTAAACATCTTAAAAAGTAGAATCAGTAGAATTTATCCAAGCTGCTTGTAAACACAACAGAAAAATAGCTGAATCTCAAGACTCATTTCCCGGACATCAGATACCAGCGTTGTGGGTTGGTAAAACGTCCTGAGCACAGTAAAATAATGAGGAAAAAAGAAAATACGGACAGAAGGTAGAGTCTCTGCAGATACACCCCCCACCACAGACTTCTTGTGGTTCATTAGTGATGATTGAAAGGGATTATGTTTATTTGAGGCTACAGAAAAATCTTGCACATTATTCCTTTAACTTGCTGATACGTTTAGACCATCTGTTCTCTGTCTGTGTCTGAGCAGAGAGATCAGGAGGAGGTGAGGAGACGGTTTGCTTCTATCACCTACTCAGACCCTCTTTACTGGGATCGACCAGGAGCAGCAGGTAAAACAAAACTAAACCTGTTTATCCTCTGTAGCTGAGAAATGGTTTCCCTGATGTCTCCTGTAGGTGGAGACAGAGCTACAACTGTGAAGACGAGGTGAACACTTGCCATTCTGACTCTCTGCTCTTCTCATATCTGTCTGTCCCCTGCTCCACCCCATCCCTACCAACACCCCCTCCTGCCCTTCCTCTCTGTTTTCCCAGGACCCCAGTGCCATGCTCCGGGCTCCAGGCCAGCCTCTCCTCAGCCAATTAGGCTCACAAGGCCGGTGCTGAAGCCGAGCGCTGCAGCTGACATTGTCCTAAAGAAACCTGTGGAGACTGGGTGAGCTGCTGCGTCCTTTGCCCTCACTTTGCACTTTGCAAATAATTTCTACTTATCTTCATCTTTTGCTGATGACTCTCCCTCCGTATTGTTTTATTCATCTGAAAGAGGCAGAAGGGAAATTTTGTAGTGTTCTCAGAATATTAACTGGAGTGCAGCATCAGGGTTTGACCTATTTAACTTCCTTTTCAAGTTGTTTGAGCTAAAATTACAGGCCTGAGCCCCATTATGAGTAATCATGGCTCTTACACAATATTGATGATTGTAATGTGGTATTACCCTCTGTTTAACCTCTTCCACTCCTTCCTTCCCCACCATAAACCCATTCTTGTCCTTTCTGGGAGGGGCAGGGGCCTTTAGGGGGAGATAGCAGGATCAACAGTGTATATCACATAGAAGTGGTATACAACATCAGAAAGCTGATAGCCCGAAGATTAATTTGAGATGTGTTTCTTTGGGTGCCCATTCAAGGTTAAACGTTTAGAGTGACTAAGAGCGTAGAATATTATGATTGAAGTATATGATGGCCATTCCTGTGAAGCTCTATTGTGTGTCTCATAAGTTGTCGCAGATTTGATGTACAACTTAACCATTTTTATCACTTGAAAACTGGTAAAAGTGGTCTAAAATCCCTTGAAAATGACACATTAAGACACCAAGACCTCGAGGAACACCACAGAAAAACATGCTGTTATCTGATGTCAAAAACCTTTGACGTTTTGGAGATTTCTCTAAGAACTGCATTTTTCAGAGATTGGCTGGCGAGCATGTCCGTTTTTGAAATTGTCCAGAGACCCCCTTATTGTCAACAGACTGAAGAAAGCATCAATCCTTTGAATGTTTCAGGTCTCTGCTTTGTGGTTGTGAAGTTTCATGAAACTGTGGTTACCTGAGAGGACACTATAGGTCAAAACAGTGGTCTCGCTACAATGAAATGGCTATTGTGGAGGACTAAAATCATTACACATAAATACACATTGAATACACAAGACTCTGAGGTTTCTAGTCATAGTGAATTTATGCAATTCAAATTTTTAGACCCCTTAGTACGCCAAGATATTAAAATAGAATAGGCAGGGTGAAAAAGAGCTGCAGGGTTTTTGCCCAAAACTCAGGGTTCATTTGAATCCTGGAAATCCTTGAAAACAAAAAGTGGTTGGATTTTGGATAAATTGCTTCAAACTGCTTGAAATTGCAATCACATTACTTTCATGATTAATCACTACCCGACTGAATAGTTGAGCTTTCAGATAAAGAAAATAAAAGAAGTGTGATGTTGGTACAGGCAGGTTATGAAGGATGTCAGATCTACTCTGAGACCAGTGACACGTTTTGAAACATTAAACTTTTTTTGTTTTCCTTTAATTTGTAACCCTTCTGTAGAATGCTATTATTAAACATAATTTGGGTTGTTGACCGTTTAATAATATCTGATTTAATGTGATCAAGAAGTTAAATGATTATTTTTAGTGTATATGTTAATTTACTACAGCTGTAAAAGGCTGGATATAATCCATTATCAAAATAGTTGGTGATTAATTTAATAGTTGAGAACTAATTGATTAATGAAATAATCGTTGCAGCTCTACCAGTATTTTCTTCCTCGCTCCAAATCTGAGCGAGCTACAGCCTCTGACAGAGAGTAATGTCGCCCGGGAATGTGGATGTCCCTACAAAGTTGAAGAAGATATTATATAAATATGGAAATGTTGAATTTGGAAAGTCTAGGAAAATTTTTATGAGAAAAATCTTGTCGTTGTCTTTCTAAATTAAGACTAACAGGACATCATTCATGATTGTTATGATCAGACCTCCAGAGTGGATGAAAAATGAAGTGGTTCATGTTTTTCCTGCGATGCGCAGCAAGGGTTTTTTTTTTTTTTCTTTTTTCCACATGACGTGCCGTTGCCCCGTAATGACTCTCCCACCGGGAGGCCTTACTCATCCCACAAACTCACTTGGTGGCTACCGTACCCAGGGCTGAGTCTATTCCTGACTCTAGCAGCAGACTCCACAGAGAGTCCCTCCACTGCCCAGGGCTTTGGCTGCAGCTGCTGTTCTGTTTAAACTAATGAGGAACTTGGAAGGAAGAGAACAGGGACTGGAAGGACCAGAAGTTGTTGACACAGACGAGTCAGCAGGACGCTGCTCCTAACAAATTCGTGCTACACCATTAGAAAATTAAAGTCAGACTTGGAAGGCCTCAGGTTCAGTTCCTTCAGCTGAAACTTTGCCCTGAGATCCACCGTGACTCATCCTGTACTCTTCTTAACACATCAAGTAATAGCTCTATTTCTTTGGCAAACCAGCGTTTGGAAGTATTTAGTGTCTAGTCCTTTTGAAGAGGTGTTATGTTTTTCCGTGACTTATTCTGGCTTCAGAGGTATCGAGCCTCGCAGCTTCTTAATAAGGACAAAGTCATTTGAGAACTGCCAGCTCATTTGTTCTGAATCTCTGTGAATCCCTGTGGCACGAAACACAGACAGACCTGCCTGCGTCTCTTTTATCCTCTGTCCAAATTACCGCGCCTCTAAAAAGTATTGGCACCCCGCTGGACTTTTTTGATGTTTTATTTCTCAACACGTTGAATCACAGCACAAGTAATTAGGATTTTTTGACAGCGATCGATTGAAAAAATGCTTTGATGTCAAAGTGAAAACTAATCTCTGCAAACTGATCTAAAGTCATCGCAAATATAGAGGACAAGATTTAGGAAAAAGTAGGAAGTTTATCAAAGTATTTATCACAAGATACATAATAATCCAGTTTCAAATGTGTTTAATGAAGGGAAAAGTGTACGTGTTGAAGTATAGCATTACACAAATTTGAGTTTCAAATTAAAACACATCATTAAGGCGAGACACTACAGGCAAAAACATTGATTTTTCATGCACTGGTCACTTTTGAGATGTCTTTTTTCAGGCTAGAAAACATCCAAAATACACATTTAGTTGCTTATTTTGTCTATTTGCATTTATCGATTTCTCCTAAATTTACCAAAACTAAATTCTTACTCTGTTCTTTTGTAATGTAAAGGTAAATAAGTAATTTTACGATACATATCTGTAGAGGCCATTTTCTCAAAATGAGTTTGTTCTCATCGCAGAATTGTCCACTTCAGTAGCACTTACATACACCGAACCTTTTAGTTTTATTCCCGTCTACATTCTGAAGGTTTTTACTGAGGAGTTTGTTTATCTGTCACTCATTGCCTGTTTCATATAAAAAATCATCCCTGAAAACATGGAGAAAATGATTTTTTATGGCTGTTGACAGTATTTTCTGATTTATGGAGTGATTAACAGAGATATCCAAAACTGATTTTTTGATCTATTAGAGTCAAAGGCTTTATCCAATATCAAGACTTCTGTTCTAGAAATGTATGTAAATTCATTATTTAGATGGTGTTAAACATAAACATACACAGTTTCATGAAAATAGTACAGTAATACAAAAAAATAATTGTCTGCAATCATCTGAGGAAGTTTCAAGATATCTTTTAAGGATTTTTTTTCCCCGTTACCACCCCTGGTGTCTTGTAAAATGTATGGTCTTTTAAAATGCATATCTTTAAATGAAGTTTTCTCATAATCCACTTTAGTAGCACTTGCACACACTAAACTTTATAGTTTTATTCCTATCTATATTCTGAAGGTTTTTACTGAGGGGTTTGTTCATACATTATTCATAGCCTGATTTATTGAACATTTCATTCCTAAAAATGTGGTGAAATTATGGCTGTTGACTGTATTTTCTGATTTATGGAGAGATATCCTCTGTAAAAACCTGTGACTCTGACAGCAAAATGATGCAAGAACTGTGAACCTGGCAGACTTTTGTTCAGGAAATGTTTGCAAATGAGTGCATATTTAATTAATTTATTTAATTCATTGCATATTAAAACATAAAATTTAAGAAAACCTGTAATACAAAAAAAATATATAAGTAATCAGCTGAGGAAGTTTCTTGATGATATGTTTTAGTTCTGATTTTTGAATTGAATTGAACACATATCTTTAAAGGACAGTTTTTTCTTTTACTCTGAGCCAGAATCGGCACGATAGTAGCACTTACATACACCGAACCTTTTAGTTTTAATCCTATATATATTCTGAAGGTTTTTATCGAGGGGTTTGTCCATATATTAATTCATAGCCTGATTGTTTTCTGATTTATGGCGTGATGAAAGACATAATCAAACGCCTGGCTTCATGGCTTCATCCAATATTCAGGCTTCTGTTCTGGAAATTGATGCAAATTAGTGCAAAGTTAATTAGATTATAGCACATTTGCATATTTAAACATCAAATTTCAGAGTGCAAGTAATACCAAAAAAAAAGTCCTCATATAAGTAATCATTAGGGAAGTTTCGTGGTAATATCTGTTTCTTTAATCTATCTTGTTTATGTGTAGTGTCTCCTTTTAATTAATGAATCCGCTCAGGAACTCGGCACTAGTCTGTTTCTTATAAGAGTTGTTTGATCTATATTCTCTATAAAGATCTCTCTGTTCATTGATGTTTTTAATGGGGAACATCTGAGACTTCTTGCCCGTAGTTGGAGTAATGGCTGTCAGTTTGTGTCGGTACATTGATCAACATAGTCTCTTAGTAATTATTGATGGAGACAGACGGACGTTCAGCAGCGTGGGGAGCTTTGCTGCTGACTCACTCATCATGGCGTCACACGGTCTCCTTTTCCATTAGATGATGTCGCTCAACGTTTCCAGTGCAACAATGAAACACATTAGATTGCTGAAAACGTCCCACTCAACATGACAGCTCAACTTTGTTTGTATTGATGGCGGCGGTTCTGTATATGAAACGTGTCTGCATCCTGTTTTGTGGCTCCGAGATTGCTCCACTGGCAGCAGTTGCACTCCTTATCATTTGAAAAAATAATTACCATTGATTTGATTCTGATACGTTCTCCACATTAGTCGCCTCTTCTCCGCTCTGAATGAAGACCCAACTTATTCAGTAGTTACTGTGCAGGCTGCTTGGACAAGTAAGCACTTTTGTCTGGAAAAAAAATCTGAATTTAATCCAAATTTAATAGCCAAGTGGCAATGGGAGGTCTTCTGTGCAGGCACAAATATATCTGACTGACTGAGAAAGATGCTGCTTATAATGTCACACTTGTCGCTGTTAGTGAACCCTACAAGCAGACAGATGCATTATGTTTGTTTGACGATGGAGTTTTATTTTCTTATTCTCTACGAGGTGTGAGCAAAGTCTTGGTGTAGACAGACAAACAGCTCTTTTTCCACAGTGTTCAGTCCCCTAAGAAGTAATAAAGCAGGAGGCGGGGAGCCGTTTGGCGTGAGAGAGAAAGAGAAGCTGTGCTTATTAGGCACATTGTTTTATAGAGCTGTCTTCAGGGGCCAAGAAGTTGCTTTCGTAAACTGACCTGAGCTGTAGGGAGATGAGTCAGCTACCTGTTCTGCAGTGTTGCAGACAAAAATGACCCATTTTAACACCTAACAGAGGAGATGAAGGGAGGAAAGGTTTTGATTACAGAAGCCTGCAGCCTGTTGCATCGATAACACCAAAACAAAAACACATAAAACACAGCAAACCACTTATAACAAGCCCAACCCAAACTAGTTGTGTGTTGAATTCAGCTGTTTAAAGGGATAGTTTGGATTATCTGATGTAAATTATGTTTTTCTGCTGAACCTGTCCACAGCAATACATCACTGAGCTTCCATGCTGGCTGAGCCATATGGCTTATAAAGTATAATATTTTTAGGCTCGATATACAATATGTATCTGGATTTACACATTTTCTACTACTGTAAATTCTCAAATAATGCACACACATGATTGTATAGACCACTGGTTCCCAGCCTGGGGTAGGGCTGGGCGATATGGCCTAAAAAAAAAATCTCCGATTTTTTCACAAAAAATCCCGATTCACGATTTAAATCGATTTTTTTCACCCCCTACCTAAAATCAATTTGCAGATGACAAAGACATTGTTCAAAACAAGTTTCGTATCATTGTATCACGGTTTTAAGTCATGGATCGGATCATTTTTGGATCAGCA
>JAJHUR010026880.1:920-12632 GCA_027495735.1 Lutjanus campechanus | reverse complement strand
CGTTGTGTTCTTCTTTCTCACCTGTACATTTTCGATCTTGGACTTGGCCAGCAGCAGCTTCTTGTCATAGTCGCGCTGTCTCTGCTCTCGCTCTGCCTCCAGCTCAAGCACAGTTTTCTGGGACTCAGCCAGCCGTTGTCTGAGGTCTGTGATCTGATGGACAATGTGAATCATTTAGTGGAGTCTACTTATCACACTTGTGAGGTACAATTCTCAAACACCAGCCAAAACAAAAAAAAAAATCTGAATCAGTGATGACAACTCTCTGGTCGGGCTGCAAAATATACTGTATATATAAAAAAAAATCATGCAATTATTTTTGGCAGATATTGTGATTGCAATATGATTCAGGATGATTTGGAATTAGGCCTGAACGATTTTGAAGAAATATCTAATTGCAATTATTTTGACCGATAATGCAGTTGCGATATGATTTGTGATATTTGAGGAAAAGGATAATCTCATCTCATTTTCATTAGAAAACATATTGAAACGACTATGGTGTGATTTTTTTTGGACTTTTTTTTTCCATAAATCTATACTAAACAAAGATGTTTTCTGAAGTTTAGAAAATGATGTGTTGGCCAGGACACTCCTGTAGCTCCACAATATTTAATTTAAATTTTGATTTTGATAAAATTTCAATTAATTGTTCAGCTGTTGCATGTGTTAGGACACAGCTTAAGAATCGTGTTAGAAATTGCGTTATCAAACTATAAACAAAGCCACAGCTACAAGGACACATTTGCAAACACACACAGTTCTGTTTTTGTGTAAAATATGAACGAACCGAGTGACGCAAATGGATATATCTAGGCTTCTGCGGTTTAAACCCAAGGTTGCACGGTGTCCCTGTCTCAACAAAGTGTGAATGTTGGTTCGCTCTTGACTGTGGGTGTGCTGAAGCGTTGGTGTTTGTGTCTGGGTGTGTGTGTGTGTGTGTGTGTGTGTGTGTGTGTGTTTCTGCTGCCCTCTGACTGCACCACAGCAGGAAGTCAGCGGGTACCAGAGAGGTGAGGGGAATTCTTACTGAGGTGTGACAGGCCTTGTGGTAAGTATGCTCTCAGATAGAGAGCTATTGCAAGATTGCACCTTTTCCACTGGACAAGCATGTCAAATTTAAAAAAAAAAAAGAAAAGAAAAAACACACGCACGCACACAAACACAGCTGCTTCATATTCTCAAGATATCTTTGAAGAACGAAATCCTTGCTGTCTGTCATTTCACTTATTCGACAAATATAAAAAAAAAAATTAGGATTGTTCCATTGGCATCATGCAAAATACGACCCCACCTGCTGACAAGATATGTTTTATTTGGCATTTACTGACTGTAAAGTGTTCAGTAATATTTACCTATTTTAAGGCCCAATAGATCCTTGTTTGGTAAACTTTAAACTAAATTCAACAACATGTTACTACCGATAACAGTAGCAAGAGTAATTCATGAAACAAGCTAGTCTGAAATGAGAACAGTGGAGGACATAGGAGGAGAGTTCATGTTGAACACAAGGCAACAGATTAGGGCAATGATTAATGATTATTTTCATTGTTGAATAATCTGCAGATTATATTTCTCAATTAATCATTTAGTCTATAAAATGTCAAAAGAAAAGTAAGAAGTGCTCAAAACAATTTCTCAGAGCCCAAAGTGACATCTTTAAATTGCTTCTTTTGTCCAAGCAACAACCAAAAACCCAAAGACTATTGATTTATTATCATAAATGACAAAGAAAATCAGCAAATCCTGAACCTGGAACCAGCAAATGTTTTTTACTTAAAAAATGACTGAAACAATTAATTAATTATTAGAACAGTGATCTTTTTTTCTTTTGATCAACTAATGTTTGCAGCTCTGCAAAAGATAAACAATCTATTCTCAGCAGATACACAAGTTATATTGAATAAGGAGAGTTTTCTGGAAAATACAGGATAAATACTCCATATAGTTGTTGTACTGTACATTCTTGTACAATGTATAAGTGTGTTGAATCTAAAAGAAACCATAGCGTGTGGAATAAGTCTGAACTTTGATACAGGCCAAAGTGAAAATAAAACAATAAATATGAGATGAGAATAGCTGGTAGGTTGGATTGAACTGACGTGATTTCATAAACCTATCTTCTAAGCTTAGAAATGATAAAAATAAACTTTTCAAAGGAATTCAGAGAGAATTAATCATTAGTTCTCCTTCAGTTCAGTTCTACATCAGTGGAGGACACAGCCACGTCTTCCCACACCCTCCATTAACAGCTGTAAAGTCATTACTGTACCTTCTGCTCAAACTGTGACTTCATGGAGTTCCACTGAATGTCCCACTGCTTGTTCACCTCCAGTACCTGTAAGTAGTGCCAGAAAGTGAAACAAATGATACTGAGAACAAAACATATAGGAAACAAAAATACACACAGACTTTCCCCTATGGCAAAAGAGGATGGAGCAGTAAGAGCAAAAAAGACTCACATCCTTTCTCTGCTTCTCCAAAAGCTTGATCTTCTTTTCATACACCTCGACATCACAAGGTTTGGTTGGGGTTTTCTCTGCAGCTTTTCCACTCTGGGGGCACAGAAAATATTCCTAAATCCACAACATTCCTCCATTACACCAACCCCACAATATTAAAAAGGGGGTGTTACAAAGTTACAAATTCAATGAGAGAACCTTTAATGTATTTCTAAAAAAGGAAAATAAAGTTTAAAATTAAAACATTTTTTGACACATAAATAGATTTTACACAAAGAAAAGTTGTAATTTGCAAAGTAATTCAATTTTAACTACCTTCTGTGGTGTGGTGGCCTCCATCTTCGGTCGTACAGCGGCTGATTCCTCCTTCACAGGCTCCTCTTTGGCCTCTGAGGCTTCGGTGTCAGGTGGTGCTGCAGTTGATCCCACTGCTGTTGCCCCTCCCGTGACCAACTCCTTTAGTTTCTGATTTTCCTGTCTGAAATCAGCGAGTAAATGAAAATGATAGCACATGTGAGTGACGTCCCCTTCCCAGAGTTTGTTGGAGTTTTGGTACAGCTTCAGGATGTCCTTTGGGAAGGCCCTGCAATCCCCGCTATGTGCAGTGACGCCAACAGAAAGCAGAGGAATAATTCCCCACCCCACCCCACCCCCCCAAAGTGAAAACTGAAAGCTTGGTCAACTGTCAACATCCATGACAAAGTAAAAATTGTAGTGTTTTGTCATTAAAATTGACTGATTCACTGTACATTCAAAAGGTCATGAGAAACTAAATTGTCCCACAGTTTAAAAAATAGCAGAGGAATGAGATGTTAGAGTGTTTGTATTGTTTAGGAATACACTGCAGATCTCTCAGTTTGATCTTTTTAACCTCATTAACAATAATGTTTCTGCTCCAGCAGAAGAAACACAAAGCCCAGTCAAAAACAAACAAAAAAAAAGAAATGCATTACCTCAGCTGTTCTAGGTCTCGATTCCTGATATGATGATCCTCTTCCATTTTCTTTCGAAGCTCATTGTTCTCCTGTCGGAGCTGCTCGCAGAGAGTCTATACAACCAAAAAAGACAATTATCACAGCAATTAGTATCATCCTGTACGATGACAGTAACACTTCTTTCTTACATCTGTATGTCTCAGCCAGAAGCCGCTGGCTTCAACACAACAGTGAAAATTACGCTGGGAGTACTATACATACTGTATGTATGAGCAGATTCACTTCCCACCTCAATGTAAATATGATCCCAGATCACTAAAAATACTGCTGTACTTTTATATATTAAAATCAGGCTGTAATGTGTTTCATAAGTAGTGATGTACTTCCACTGCTAATGGTCACTAACAGACAATAGGGGCGTCACAATTTCAGTATTAAATTGAAAATCAAAATGAGCTTTCAATTTCAATAGGCAAGTCGAAATCAAAGCCAGAATCTGTGATTCTCATATTATATTTTTCTCCACCCCCCCATTTGCAGCGTCACAAAGAAAAAAAATACTTGACCCTAAAATCGAATCGTGGATTTGGGGAATAGTGACACCTGATAGACAGCCTACTCTTTAAGTGTACATCTATGCAACAGGCAGATGTAATTATACCAAAAACTTAAGTTAAAATAATACCATGATACAATATTTAGCGTAATATCAAAAAAACAAAGAAAAATTACGACTTAAAAGAACGTCCTTTAAGAAATAATAAATCTGATGGTTGGTACACCATTTTCTGTTTGTACAAACATTGTTTATCTTTCTAACTTAAAGTGCTTCTGCTTAATAAAAAGCATATAAAAATAAAAGTAACCAGCCATGACCTAAGCATGTGCAAAAAACTGGTATGTAGTGTCTTTCGCAATGAATGTTAGAATTATGTACTATTGCAAAACAAAAAAATGCATCAGTCAGAAGCAGTCCTTTTATAAAAGAAAATAAAAATAAGAATATAAAATAATTCACCAAGTAATGTCTCTGTAGATATCATCACAGTCCAGTACCGTATCGAGACATTTTTTAGCATGTTGTCGCATTTACATCCCTACTATATAATACAGGCTTGTACTGCGAAGTATTTAGTAACATAGTTTGGAGATGTGCGAACAATAAAGCAATAAAATCATTACAACAATACATATAACTAACAATGTGTTGAAAAAAAAGGAAAGCTAGTGTTGTGTGCCTGCACTTGTGGTTGTTTATGTGTAGGTCATGTACACACAAATGCCTCTCCCACACAAAGGGACAACTGCGTAAGACACCACAACTACTGGCGCAGTGGTGAAACAACATTTGCCAGAAAAGATTATAATTTCTTACACATTTTAAAGAACTTTATCTTCATTTTACTATGAAATGTAGCCTTTGATTTATCATATGATTATCTTTATGAATCTGGTCATTTACTGGCCTTCCTGTAAATGGTTTACAGTTAATACATAGAATTTTAAAACAAAATTAAATTCATCATGATAAATCATTCTAAAAACACATTTGCTCCCACTCTGTGACTCACGAGAGCCTATAAAGCTATCATGGAGAAACAGCTTGTATAGTCGTTGTTTACCTACCTGTAAAAGGGAGGTCCTTTGCTCATTCTTCTGGACCTTTGAGGAAAGATGGTGAAACTCCACCGCCATCCGACCAAGATGAGCGAGCAACTGGTTGGGGTTGGACTCTTCTGCGAATATGCTGAAGGAGCTCTCTAGTCTCTTCAGCTGGCTCGCTAGCTCAATGTTCTCCTGAGGCAGGAGGGGGATTACTCCTGCCACTGACCCGGCCTGGAGATACCCACAAAGGTGTAAAGTCAGTCAGTCAGTCAGTCAGTCAGTCCTTCCTTTCAAGCTGACTCAGCATGTGAGCAAACCATTACATATGTATATGACCCAGCACGAGACTGAAAGCTAAACATGCTGTCAGACTCATCACGATGCTATTTCTGTGAAAAGCCACAGCTGACTTATCTGAAAAGTTGAACCAGTTTGTCCTGTTGGGTTTAAATTTAGTCCACACAGACTCCAGTTGTTGTGACGATACTTTGACCAAAAAAAAAAAATCAGGGAAAGTGTGCCAAAGTAGGCAACAGAATTTTACAAAACGTGACAGGCTAGTAAATACCATTAGCTTTGACATCTCTTCGCACAGTGTCCTATTAACACATCCCCTAGGATGTAGTGTGCGAATGAATCAGTGGCATAATTCTAGTCAGTAATAATCCTGGACTTTCCCCTGGCTGACTCAGGCTGGAGCTACCAGTATTGAGTTTGTTGGTGAGTCACCACACCAGGGATATGTTCCTAATATTGAGGAAATAGCTGTAAAGATGAAAGACTGAATTTAGTCTAAATAAATAATCACATTTAGGAGTTTGCAACAGGAGCATTGTGACATTCTAAACATATGAAATTGTTTATTAACATTAGTTTTGAGTTCCCTTGGTAGCTGGAAAATTATTCATCTTTATTTGTGTCACAAAAATTTGAGTACGTACAGTTAAGGCATCTGCAGTCTTCCCATCCATATTGGTGACCTCAAACTCTGTGGTCTCCTGTAAAGACCAAAAAGTAAGTAGCACCATGGTACACACAATGTCCATACAATTACTTCAATAAACCTCCAGGAATAAATTAAACACTTTCTAATTCCACAATGTCTGGATCTAATGGTATTTACAAGTTGTTTCTGCCTGTTAAAATGACTTACAATGGGCTTCTCAGGCTGGAGGGTCTTCCCTAAACAGCTTGTTTGCTCCTCCTTCTGCTCGGCAGTGGGGTGTAAACAAGGTTTACCTGAAATACACCAAACCAATACCAACGTTAATGTGAGTTTCAGGGAAGTAGAACAACATGTCCAGAGTAACAATCCACAAATATGAAAATACGTTCTCCAAAAAAAAAAAGTTACATTTTATGAGACCTACTTTGTGTCTCTGTCTGAACGGGCCCTCCCATGCACAGACTGGCTGCGAAGCTGGAGGACTTGAGGGCCTCGTTGTCTCTCACAAGTTCCTCCACTCGCTGCCGAAGCCTTGATGCCTCTGATTGAGACTCTTCCAGTAAATCACCTGCAAGTTTCAGAGAGAGATCTTGTCTCTGTCCAACACTGCTCAGGCTAGATCTAAATGATGATGAGCCATCACCAAGTAGGATATGATAGAAGTTCAGTAAGAAGTTCTGCGCAACTAGCACTCCTTTGGTGAGTCACAAAAGGAGCAATCAGGCCATGCACATAAATAGCATGCAAGCTTTTCAAGCACCTACCTATGAAGATCATCAGGTTAAACTACATTCCACCTCATTTGCTACATAACAGTTTCCCTCCCGTATTTGTATATTTTCAGTGGAAATTCAGTTATGGAAGATAACATATGATGTCTTTGTGGGTGCATGTGTTGAAAATAAAAAAAAACAATATCGAGTAATTAAAGTATTGAAAGTATGGAAAGCTATATAAAAAAAAAACAAGATATCTAAGTGCTCAATCAAAACTTCATTCATTCTTCATACTACTATTGCACTGAAGTTAAAATTTCTGGTATTGTGACATCCCTGGAAAAATAAATTCCTCTGGTGTTAAGACACACAAGAAATGTGTAATGCCATAAATCAGCTGGCATGTATCCCTCCATCCACAAGCTTGAGGTACCCACTCTGTCTTCAGGAACCTACCTAAGCTTTTAAGTCCCTTCATCCGCTCCCTCAGTATGCTGTTCTCCTCCAGCAGCTGTCGATAGCTGCTTCCCCCTCCAGCCTCCTCCCTGGCCTTGACCTCACTCCCACCTGGATCATAGATGCGGTACGGGCCTTTCCCTTCCATCGCCGTCGCTCACTTCCTAGACATGGTCCTCTGAACTGTGGAAAGAAGACACAAAACTGATGTTATAAACATACAAAGAAGGGGAAACTACTCAGCAGACTGGCTGACCTTTACAGAAAACAAAAAGTGCTGATAGTAAAGCCTTTAATCACACAAGACTGAGGACGGAGGATGTGACTACAATGGTCCTCTACCCTTTGCAATAAGAAAAGCAACTAGAGAAACAACTGTTTTTGCATTGCAGTCATATTTGAATCCTATTGAAAGTTTAAAGTATACCGCTCATACATGTAGTATAAGGTACAGTATAAGAACAACCAAGTGTTCATGCAGATGAAAGCAAAAGTTGAACAGAAGAATAGGTTGGACAGTATGAGGAAAAATAACTTAAACATTATCAAGACATCTAGTTCACACAAAACGTATATAATGGCAGTATTACAACCATTAATTATAACAAATTATGGTTCTGTTACTTCTTGACTGTAGATTAAATAAATGCCACCCACTCAGACATGCTACTGGACGTGCTGTAAGCTACCCATCTAGAAGAAGCTTTCACATTCTTCTACCCATTATTAATTCATAACAGGACGACTGTAGACTATCAGTGAAGCCAAGTGAAGAAAATAAAGACCATCCGACAGCTCTTCAGAGGACAAAAGCAGCTACAATCTCCTCATATTGCTACCCTGCCAGAGTAAAACATATGGCAAGAATGTGCTAACGTTTGTCATGGCTAAATATGACAACTACAACGTTCATATCCGAGGAAAAAAGGACAAAACCAGCGGAAAAAAACACTAAATGTCACGTGGATCCTGCTAACAAACATCTCCCCTATAGACGAGAGTCAAATACAGCACAATCTAGCTAATGATAGCTACCTTGATTGGCTGAAGAAGGCTAATATTAGTTTTCGCTGTTGTCATGCAAATTGCTAGCAACATCCTCGTTAGCAGTCGGCTAGCTAACATTGGATGACAGTGCGGGACAGGAAGCCGCTAGCTCCTCTTTTTTAGCCGCTATAGATACTTTTATCGGTGCAGTAAGTGAGTCGGAAAGCGGAGTTAAACGACAAATCATAGAACAAAGAGGTGTCTTTTGTCTGGATACCTTTCAGCTCGCAGTGGCCTCTCGTCTCTCAGCTCATCTATTGCGGAAGTGGTCTACTGGTCTGTGCTGTAACCTGGGAAATTCCACCTCGCAACGTTTGATGTAAACAGCAATGATTGACGGCTCATCGGACCAATCAGAGCGCAGCTATCTGTCCGCGGGCTACCAACGGGAGCCACTGACCGTAATGTAAACACTGGAGCTGAATGCTTTGCCTATTCCCATTTTATTATAGAGATTTTGCCGAAAAGATTTTACATGAAGGACTTTTAGATATGTATATGTATAGGAATGTTCATAGATATATAATGTTTATAAAATGGTTCTTACGACGCTATGACACTTGGGTGAGTAAAACTGAGCCTTATTTTTCCTTGAATTGTAATGATTTTAATGACATAACATCTTGAATCTTCGTGTTGAAACCAATCCCCCATAGTGCAGGGACAAACCCGAACATTTTATCTGAATAACTTTCTTCTTCATTGATAATTTTAGAGAAGGGGATGGTGGGGGTTTCTGTGATTGCATCACATATTTCCTCTGAACTAGGAGGGCAAGAAGGCCTCAAGTTACACTGAGTTTTTTAAGTCGACACTATAGGTTAACAGGAAATATATGGTATGACAGAAAGATATTCACTGTGGTTAGGAATGCAACAAATGATAATTTTCATCATTGATTAATCTGACAGTTAATTTCTTGAAACACAAATGAATCAATAGATTAACAGTCAAAAGAAAAAGTAAAAAAGGCCATCAGAATTTCCTAAAGCTACCCCTTAAAACACTAAACCAGAGAACTTAATTTAACTCCTAATTAAAAAATATATGTATTTTTTGTGTTTCTCCTTTATGTACTTCTAAACATGTACAGTATATCTAACTACTATTGTTTGGATGTGATGTTTGCTAAACTTACATATACTTATTTAACTATGTATGTATACATGTGTATGTATGATACACTGACCTTGGATGGTATCGGGGTGGGGATTGGGAGAGACCTTACTATCCTTTTGAATGGAAAAAAACAAAATAAGTTGATCAAAAAAAGAGAGAATGTCCTAAAGCCCAAGCTGACACATTTAAACTAATTTTCCAACAAAAAAAAAGTCAACCTGAAATTTAAAAGCGCTCGGTTTACTGTAATAGAGCTATTTTACTTGCAGCAATATTCATATTTACGATTCTTTGTTCATTCAACAAATTGTTTCAGCTCTGACTGTGATATATTATTGTCATCTAGGGTTTTGGGTTATTTTGAAATAATAGCCTTCTACAATAAAGCTTAAATGTAAATTTTCCTGGTGTTAAAAAAATATTTTTTTAAAAAGTCATGTCAGTCACAGATGTAAGTATTTGTTGAGATAATACTTGACCAAGTTGTCAGAACTTTATTGCAGGCTCGTGACTGACCAAACATGAATAATTCAGAACAATAGTGACATCTTGTGGGAATAAACAAACAGGTAATATGTGGTCATTTTTCTTCCTTATGGAGTTACAAAAAATATTTCTCAGTTAACTGGGAGCACAAAGTAGGGCACAAAATGAAATTCAGTTTGTTATTACAGAGTTCATACAAATAGTCCGAACCACACAAAAGCACTTGGTAATCCCAACTGAGTATTACATGTTTCTGAGGCTCTCTAATGGGTTGAAATTATTCATTTAACTATGAAAAAGTTTTTTATGAATCAAAAGTAAAACCATGCAACTGCTTGTCCTTTGAATCGTGATTTTCAGATTTCAGAGCATCAACATTGGAGGTCTCAACAGGAAGCATGCTGTGTTAACACAGGAAACACCCAGTTTGCAATGTATTTTACACTATTCCTGACGTGATTTGTAATAAAGATTAACGAATCAGAGTCGCACCTTTGTTTTTCTCTTTCTTTAGCCACCATTATTACTTCCCATAATGCAAAAAAGTCCCCATTAATGGTGGTGATGGTTTACCAGTAATGCTGAGCTACAGCTCATTTTAATACTACTGTAATAGAGAGTCCAGTTTATAAAGAGATTTCATGAAAACTGTCATCGTTTTTAGTATCCTTCACAGTAAAGAATTTAAAAATAGGATTTTACCAGACTACTCATCTGTCTCCATACTTCTCTGATGAATGAATAAAAGTCATACTGTGAAGAAGAATATGTGAATTAGTGAGAAAACAAGTAAAGTGTTTAATCTGTAATGGCTGTGTGTGATTTAATGACAATAAGCCTAATCTAAAAGTAATTTGATACATAAAAATGCAGCTTAAACTGTTTTAGATTCCATTTAAGAGCCACACCACTCATCTAAATAATGTACAACAACAAAACAACAGACAATACCATTTTGAATCATATATTATGTAGGCCGGCAGTGCTCCATTGGCCAGAAAACACAGGTAAAATATGTAAATATGTTCCCCAGACAGTCCTCAGCTGGCTACAGGAAAAAGCAAACACACAGTTCACACACAGAAGTTGTTTTTTCCTCAGTCATCCTGTGCCTGTCACCAAAGACCTTGTCCTAAATAGGTGAACAGTGTTTTCCATCTCAGGCTGCTGTGATGTGCTCAAATAATAAACAGGCACAAAACAAAAGCCTGAGGATACAGGAAACGTCCCCCATCATTTAGTCCTCCTGGGTAACAAGGAATTGTGCACTTTTTTCCCGGTCCACCTGCTTTTTCAAAAGTATTTTAAAGCATTTTCCTCATGGCACAAACATAGAAGAATTAGTGGGCTAAATCATCAGATTGAAGCCCACAGTGTCACAAGTACAGAGTCTGCCTGTACCCTTTACCCTGCTGAGATACAACAAGGACAGTCCAGTCTCCAATCTCCTGCAGCAGAAATCAGCAGCTGATAGTCATTAACTCTGTGCTGCTAAACACAAAATGTCCTTTTGTTAGCTGACTAGTGACTCCAGCTGTCCTCTCGAGGCCTTAAAACAGGGACATCCTCATCTCTATGCAAAAAATTGGCCGACATGTTCACTGGTTAATGTGCTTCAGTGTTAACTTTAAACAGTCTTTTAATATCACTTTTTATTAAAAATCTAAACAATGTTTAGACTCATATAAACATAATCCATTTCAATCATCAGTGTTGCCCACTAGAAGTTGTAGTGGCAGCTGTATCTGCAGAGATCCTGTCCTCTGCTTGTGTATTTCTCATTTTGTTATTATTTTAGCTGTCCTCAGAATGCTTTACCAACCCAAAACATCAGTATCTGATGTCTGGGATGAGACACAACAATAAACAATCTTTTTGGTGTGTTTAAGAACAGCTTGGATAAATCCTACTGATTCTTCCTTTAACCAAAGGCAAAAAAA
>JAJHUR010026739.1:1643-19974 GCA_027495735.1 Lutjanus campechanus | reverse complement strand
CCCCCCCCCCCCCCCCCCCCCTCCCCCACTACAACACCCCAGGCAGAAAGCTACCATGAAAGGTGCCCTAACCTTTGCAGGCAATTAGGGTTTGGTGTCCTGCTCAATAACGTGTGGACAGGAGCATTGTGATAAGTGATAAGTGCACGCTGTGTACCCGCTGGGTTCTGGGAGAGATTAAATTCTCCAAATTGTGTTCCATTGACATTTAGCACAATGTCATTCAGGCCCCAGTATGCTCAGGGTCACAATTCTACCACTGAAAATGGAGCTATCATGCTCTTGGCTGTTGTTTTTGCAAACTACTGCTTCCAAGTCAATGATGTTGGTGCCTCTGGCAAGCAGATTAATGCTGGTACACTCTGTGAATCAGACTGTAGACAGAGTTCCCTGGTAATTCCACCACCTCCACCTAATCCTCGACCTGTGGATCTGGGATAACACCTTCCCCTCGAGATGAACCTGGTGAGGAGGACATACCCTGGATGCCAGCTTCAAAGACCCAGTGACATCCTTATTACTAACTGTATGTAGCAGAGGTGGTTGAGAGCACTTTTTGAATTCTGGCATCTTATTGGAGGATTTAACATGAGAAAGCCACATGGGCGCACCACAGCCACTACTGGAGGACTGCCCTGATGCCATCAAGCATGAGTTGGCCATGGCAGCTGGTAACAATGTCCATTGTCTTCAAAGCAGACATTTGAGGACAGAGAGAAGCCGAACACTTTCATATAGGGGTGGGGGATATGACCTGCTGTTTATATCATGTTTTTTGTTTGTTTGTTTGCTTGTTTTTTTTTTTACAGTGATAGTATTGTATCATGGTATTACACAAATAATAATGGATACTCCACTCAAAACAAGATTCTATCTCTTATCACTCTATTAACAGTGTAAAGGAAACATATCTTATAAAATGAATGAAAAAAAACACACAAGTGTGTATATTGACTCCAGATAGGAATGAAAATGAGGCAGAGGCTATAGGTAGTATTTTAAGAGGAGTAAGCTGCTGCATAATGTAGGTTAATAGACCTTTTTCACAGCAGCCATTTTGACATAAACTAGCAGGGTAAACACAGGTGTTACCAATGATGCTAATTAGGGTTCATTCCATTGGCTCACTAATGGAACACATTGAAAAAAACACTTAGGCTAAGTAAGCTATCTTAATTAGTATCATTGGTAACACCTGTGTTTACACTACTATTTCTTATCAATATGGCTACAGTGAGAAAGGTGTCTTAGTCTAATGTGAATCATTCTCAAGAGTTGAACAATGGCAAGGAGTGGGCTTGAATCTGATCTTAAATGTATTTATTTAGCAGAAAACCTAAAGTATATAGATATACGATATAACTACTTACAATAGTATAAAAGTACCACAGTCAACATACCACAGGTCATGTCTACAGCATTAGTCATCATCCCAACACACTTACACCAAGTACAACAGGCTCAAAATTAACAGTAAAGCAGCATAAGAATAGTGAAATTTACAGTTCCAAATTTGAAGTCTGTATCAACTGATCCTTCAGCTTCAGTAATGTATTAAGTTTCATTCATGTTATGTTTAATCACGTTCGTCACTTTCCCTCCAAACTCCGGTAGCAGCTGGATGCTAGCAGGAAAATGCTCTGTTATGTTGAATAAATTATGGATTACTCTGGGATTGACCATTGTTGGAATAATTCAGGATAATGTAAATACACAACTCAATAAAATAAATAACATGTCTAGAGTTTTTAGACATTTTAATGCCGAAATGTTATATATAATAGCTTTGAGAGGGACATTTACATCAAAAATAAATTTAATTCACTGGACCTTCACTTTCTCGGACGCAGAAGTAGATAAAGACTTTTGTGTTGCTTCTGTTGGCTAACAGCAACAAAAGTTCTTAATGTTACCTTCCACATCTGTCTGTTACACAGTCTGCATGTTGTACCAGAGTTGGGAAAATAGTTCCTGGAAGTAACTCCAGTTCTAAAAGTACGTACAGTATGTAACCTTTTAGCTGTATGTTATTGCAGCCAAAAGTAATGAACATTAATTTTAATATGCTAAAACATTTATTATGGTAATGACAGTATTGCAAAGTAACACATCCACTATAGTTCAAGGACCAACACTGTAATATCACAAATTCCCAATGACATAATATTTTAATTTGTCTTGTTTATTTTAAGGGTAAAGATGCAGTCAGGCTTGAAGAAGAAAAACATTTATTAGGCTACATTAATCTCTTATCTTTCTCCCTGAGCCCTCGCTCCTCTGAGCTTACTGCTCTCCAGGTCTGACGGTATGAGTGCTCACAAAGCCATGAACCAATGAAGATGTTATTAGATACCAGGCCATAGCAGTTTTTTTTCACTCACTATATCTCAAAGGTAACACACACTCATTCTTACCTATCATCCTCCATCATATGTCTATAACGTACACACCTTATCAAGTCCCAACACACAGATATTGACCTGTTCCTGGACTGGAGTAGCCTGGCATACTGTCAATAGACCATAAACATCAGAATCTGCTAACAATTTACTTTTCTGCTTTTCTTCTTTTCACTCATTTAAATGGTTTTCTATCTTTTTATATATATGTTGCAACTGATATGACAGTGTTTCATATGTGCCTGTAAAAGGTAAGATGGTAAATGGACTCAATTAAAAATCAAATTTTGAAGAGACTGACATTAAAATATATATATTTCTCTGGCTAAAAAAGTGAGCAACAGACACTAATTAATTCCATAAAACCACAGTGTCTCTGTGGCACTGAAAAGGAACATTCATCCGAATCTTTCTGTTCGCACTTACAGCCCTGCTGACAGATGAATTCTGCATCAGGAGAGAAAAACAAAAGGTAAAGCACAGCCAAAGATGAAGAGTTTCATGCACAATCCCCGGATTTACATTTTGTTAGTTAACTGTCAAAAACTCTCTTATTCCCTATGGTAGTGTGGTGTCATAGATAATGGATGAATATTGTTTCAGCAGTATAAAATGTCTTCAAAAAGTTTAGTCTGTTTAAGTTACTTCAACAAGAACTCCGGAACTAAATTTCTTTCAAATATGAAACCATGCAGATTCCGTGGCCACCATTGACTCAAACCTCTTTAATATGCCTCAGTATGATAATAAAATGACTGAATTGGCAAGTATTGTCATTCCAGGAGAATTTTGTCAAGAGCAGCATGAAGAAAAAAAAAAACTATTTTGTTACATAAAACCACAGAGCCAAAACACTAGATCTATTGAAGGCCATGGTTTATGGGCTTTTTCATGTTCTCTACTTGAATTTCACAGTTATTGTAACTTGGAAAATTTTATGTTAAAGAGGTCATAAAACAGCGGTTCAGTGAAACTTCCAAAAGCCTGTTTCTTTGTTTGAAAGGACAACAGAGTTAACACACCAGTGCACCAATGCACAGGATTTAAATTGGTTAAATTTAATCAATTCTGAGGGCATTGCCACAACTCACTCATGGGAGTGAAGTAATCCCATGCAAATTTTACGCATTGAATTCATGGGGTTAATGCCTCAGTACAGAGAAAATAGAGAGAAGCTCTGGGAACGATTGTGATTAACAGAAGATAGCATGGTCTCAGCAACTAGCCTGGCAGATACTCGCTATGTTACCAAGCCTCCAAGACCAAATATTTCTCACTCCAAACATGTCAAAGACAGCACCTTGGTCAGTGGCACTATCCTTCAAACTATGATGCTGTAGGTGTCCGTCTAGTGAAATGTTGTGATGTAGTGTAAAGAGCGAGAAAATCTACATATGGAGGCAGTTAGATGGATGGATGGTCAAACACAGGACTGCTGTCTTGTGTAAAAACAGTCCCCAAGCCCGTCTAAAAATGTTTTTTCCATCATGTGTCCTGATGAAGGTTTCTGCATGATGAGGCTGTCACATTATAACCTCCCGGGTTGAGTGAGGGCATCAGCACTCTAAGCTACATCACAGCTTTTTGTTAACAGAGTGAGTGTTCATCTGAAAAACCCAGAAAATGGAAACATAATTCCCCTTGCTGTGATATAACTACCATACTTCTTTTTAACCAAACCATTATCTTTTCCTGCACCCATAACCGAGTAGTTCTAGTGTAACCAAAGTGCAACCTTTCTGCAACATTAACCAAGTGTTTCTCAAAAGGCTTTATTTTTAAAGTCAAACTGAACGTTGCTAACTTGACCTGCATGTGCAACACTAATGTTAAAGGGGTACGTACAATGTCATAGTTTGATCAAGTTGCCGTATTTGACGAACTGGGAGTGAGAACGTGTTGAATATTTAAAGAAAACATGCAGCTTAATTTCACTGTCCCACTTTCTGGCGTGACAGGGTCTTTAGTGTGAGTTTCAGTGAGTAACTTCAAATGTGGCAAAAAATTGAGAGGCAGACAGACAGAATATCAAAACATTTGTCAGCATTGGATATCTCATATAAAATTCATCTAAACGCATATGTTAAAATAAAACTGTTTCTCAAGACTTAAGCTTGCAACTAATCTCTGTCATTAAGAAACTTACAAACCTACATTTTCAGCTTCACCGTCTCTTCTTTTTGTAGTGGGAGCCATTTAAAAACTGGCACGGGGCTTCTGGCAGACACCGCATCTTCATAATTTGCCTCATCTTGTGCCTGTTTGGCATCGCTCTCCAAAGGAATTAAGCGGGGCAGCCAGGTTGGATCCATTGCACCTGATACCTGGATTCGCCTGGCTCCAAGAACACTCAGCTGCAGTTGCAGTGGACTGGGGCACCCGTAACAGAAGCAGTAGGCACAGGAGGGTGAATCATGGTGCAGTGGTAGTGCAGAGAGGTATGGATGGTGACATAGAAGCTATGATGCTAAAGAGGGGCTCCATGTCTGTAATGATGGAGAGAGGAAGAAGGGCTGTAATGGGCAGCAATGTCATTGGACCTCAAGCAGTGCAGAAAGGCAAAGGCTCTGTGGCGGTGGAGTCATGGGAGCTGGATCAGTAAGAACAGGCATGGAGCTAAAAATGTTCCCAGCAGGTATGAACTCATTGATGGTGGCAGCAGGAGACAAGGCCATGACAGTGTTGGCAGGCAGTGAAGGCTCAGCAGCGAAAGGTAAATTACAGATGGTGTCTCTTGAGGACAAAAAAAGGGTCCAAGAGAGACAGAATCTGCAGGAACTTCCAGAGCTGTCGTCTTGTCGCAGCTGCCTCGATCTCCTGAAGAAAAGAAGTCATTTTCTTCTTTTAATACCAGTCCCTCAGCCCACACCAGTTTGAAAGCAGTCAGTAGATTTTTCCCCACTTATATTTGTGACTCATGAGGAGGAATTGTTATCTGCAGGGTGCTTCACATCCATGACACTGAGTCCCTGATCACTCTCAGACTGCCTGACAGGGCGTTTGAAGAGCTTTCGGATACACTAGAGGCCAGATGCATAACATTCTGTGTAGATTCATGACTAAAGTTCTGTGTAAGCACAAAGGCAGAAATATGCATAGGCATTCTTTTCATCAGAGTTACAAAGCTGTGCGTTTGCCCGGTTCTTTTAAATCTCATTCATTTTGGAAATGGGCCCACATGCACAAGCCTCATTTCCAGTCCCACATTTAGCCATAAATGAATGTAAAAATGCCTTTAAACATTTACAAGGCAAACCCACTGCAGCTTAAAGAAAAAAAACACATACAAATCGACAAAACACAAGCAAATGCAGAAAACATTTTCATCAATTGACAATGCATGCACAGCATATATAAAACATGCTGCAAATACACAAAATACAACCAAATACACACACATGCTGCAAACCCTCACTTTAATCAGATGTGGTGTGTGTGGTGGGGGGAGGGGGGCAGCATACAAACTGCAATTCCAAAAAAGATGTAAAATGCCAATAAAAACAGGATGCAAGATGTGCAAAACCTTTTTGACCCGTATCCAATAGAATACAGCACAAAGACAAGATATTAATTCAGCATGTTTTTTTTTGGAATGCTTAAAAAACACCTGTTTGGAACATTCAAAAGGTAAACAGGTTCACTGGTGACAGATGGTTGTATCACAGTTGGGTATTAAAGGGGCATCCTAGAAAGGCTCAGTCAACACTTCATGAAAAACTGCGGAGGCAAATAGTCCAACAGTTAAAAAACAATGTTTCTCAACCCAGAACTGCAAGGAATTTATAGATTTCACCATCTACAATTCGTAACATCATGAAACAATTCAGAGAATCCAGAGAAATCTCTGCATGTAAGGGGAAAACCAACATTGAATCCCTGTGACCTCTGACCCTTCAGGCAGTGCTGCATTAAAACTGACATGATTGTACAAAGGATGCTACATGGGCTTGGGAACACTTTAGAAACTGTTGTCAGTAAACACAGTTTGTTGCTGCCCTACAAATGCAAGTTAAGACTCTACCATGCAAAGTGAAAGCCATATATCAGCAACATCCAGAAACACTGCAGACTTCTTTGGGCCTGAGCTCATCACAGTGGTCTGACGAGTCCACTTTTTAGATTGTTTTTGGAAATCATGGACATGGCGCCCTCTGGCCTAAGAGGAAAAGAACCATCCAGATTGTTACCAGCTCTAACTTCAAAAGTCAGCATCTGTGATGGTATGGGGGCGTGTTAGTGCCCACAGCATCATGGGTAATTGTCACATCTGTGAAGGCCCCATTAATGCTGAAAGGTACATAGAGGTTTTTGGAGCAACATATGCTGCCATCCAGATGTCTTTTTCAGAGATGTCCCTGCTATTTTAGCAAGAAAATACCACATTCTGCATGTGTTTCAACTGTGTGGCTTCATAGTAAAAGAGTTCAGGTTCTAATGTGACCTGCCTGCAGTCCAGACCTGTCTTCCATTGAAAGTGTGTGGAGCATTATGAACCACAAAATATGACAACAGAGATCCTGGACTCTTGAGCACCTGAAGTCATATATCCAGCAAGACTGGGAAAAAAATTCACTTTCACAACTTCAACGATTAGTGTCCTGGGTTCCTAGACACCCATTGAGTGTTGTTAAAAGAAAAGGTGATATATCACAGTGGTAAACATGCCCCTGTCACAACTTTTTTGGAACATGTTGCAGGCATCAAATTCAGAATTAAATCAATCAGTTTGAACATTAAATATCTAGTCTTTGTACTGCATTTAGCTGCAAAGTCCCAACTTGGGGTTTGTACAAGTAAATAACGTATTACTGTGTTACCTTGTGTAAGAATATCTCTTTATCAATATAATGCTTGGCATTCTACAGCCTATACCTTGTAAAAGTGTTGCCTGTATTCCTGGTAATGATGGCCTTAAGGTTATCATGTAGACTACAGGCTGTCTGTCAACATTGGTGGGAGGATAGTTAAGGTTAATATCTGTCATAAACACTAAATCTCCTCAGAAATCATTAAAAATACTGGTGTGTATCCAAGCTGTGTTAAGCACATTTTAGGGTCCTCCGGAAACACTTCTGTCATTGTTGTTGTGTGTATTTACAGCGCATTTGTTTATTTGCAGCGTGTTCTCTAAATGCTGTTCATGTGTTGTGAAATTAATGGAGATATTTTCGTAATTTACTCATGTTTTGCCTATTTGCATGTGTTTTCTTAAATTGCAGTGCATTTGACCTTGTTGGCCACCGTAAACATTACCTCTGCCCACTTCAGCACTCATTAGACCTGTTGATGAGACGAACAGAAAACAAGCAGTGCAATTCCTCAGACTGTGTTGCATCAGCGAGGTTTTCTAACAGCATCAGAACAGCTCTTACTCTGCACGCTGTAGCTATTTATAGCGTCTTTAATAACTAATTCATCACATGTATCTGTAAACCATCATTGCGTCGCAGTTATATCACAGTCATCATTATTAAACGTCAGATGATGATCCATGATTAATTTATACAGCTTATATTGAAACAGACTTCACAAGGAGCTTCACAGGTCAGGATGGAATTAAAAGATCATTAAAAGGGAAATAATGACTCAAATGTAAATAAAAATAATGATTTTATTCATCATTCATAAATAATTTAAAATAAGTTTACAAATGCACGTTTGATAGGTATTTTACAGAATGATGTGTAGCGTGCAAAACTGATTACACAATCAGTGAAAGTGACAACCTAAGAACAATATTTTACTCTTATGTTTAGATCTCTCAACTCTGTGGGAAAATGCTGTACATGTGTTTTCTGTGTACATATCTTCTATAAATCGGGCCCCTGGTGTTTGGACTAACAGTGCAGGTCAGTAGCCTTTACAAGGTGATGGACCTCTTGCCAGTGGGGCGGCTGGGGCTCAGGGGAAAGTAGCACAGGTCGTCCACTGATCACAGGGTCAGGAGTTAGATCCCCAACTCCTCCTGTCCACAGGTCAAAGTGCCCTTGTGAAGTCCTCGAAGAATTGCAGATTGAATCTTCGCTAGGCCCCTCCTGCAAACACTAACCATCCAGTCACAGGTTAGCAATCGTAACTGGTGTGCTGCAGGTCTAACATCCTTGGTATTTCTCTAAATGTTGAAGCTAAAAAGAGTGATACTCGGTGTTTCATGAGTCTGGAATGTGGCATCTTCTTTGTAGTCTTTCAAAAACATAAAACATGTATGCTAGCTTTAGCCTCAGTCTTTTAGCATTAACATTATATCATGTACATAGTTGTTTAGTAACTTTACATATTTAAGACACTTTCACAGGGTTCTTGTTTTAAAATGTGTAAGATAGAAACATTGAAAAGTCAGCTAGACATGAGAGGTCTGCTTTTGCTTACTTGGCTGGAAAGTCAAAGACTGTTTCAACAATTGCTCCAAATTTTAATGTCAAATCTGCCGCTGTTATCACTGTAAACTGTATATGTGCAGTGCAAGAATGTAAAGCTTGACAGACGTAGCAACTACAGTAGGGGTGCAACGGATCAAAAAACTCAAGGTTCAGATCGTATTACGGTTTTGAGTCGCGGATCGGGTCATTTTTCAGATCAGCAAAAAAGAAAAAAGTGGTGGGATTAGGGTTAATAATAATGATGATGATAGTAATGATAATGGTAATAATATTAAAAACTTCAAACTTATACAGTACTGTACTATGTATATACTAGGGATGTTCCTGGTGACTAATTTACCTGTCGATTAAATGCAAAATTTTATTTAGACTAGTCGACTAGTCTAACGCTAAGAAAACAGTCAGAAAGCAGTTAAAATTGAGCAGAATTTTTAAATTTCTAATGTTAAACACTGTCCGAAAAAAATACGGTGTGTATCAAGGGCCATTTGAAGCTGTTAATCACAGACAATTGCCAAATCATACTTTAAATGCTGCTGAAATGTGCGCTATGCACGCTAAATGTGTAATACAAACCGTACACATTAACTTACAAAACATTACAACTACTCACTAAATGCTTCAACTTTTCAGACCTAAGAGGATCACGGAGTCTGCAGGTAAACAGACCAAGAGCTGACGTTAGCTGCCAGTCTGCTACACAGTGTGGCTAACGTTAGCAGTGCTAGCAGCAGCAGCTCCACTTGCAGGTTTATGTTCGTGTCTGTGCTTAATGTGGTCACATGTTGCTCCAGTCGAGTGATTATATATCAGCTTATTATGTTACAGTCTACATTCAACACTTTGCTGATATAAACATCTGGGGTTACCTACTGTAGGTGATCAGGGCATACATGCTGGGTGAGAGGGGCTGCCGTCAGTGCCGCAGTGACACTGCCGCAGCCCCGACTAGTGATGGCTTTTAAATCAGTCGCTCTTCGCAGAGATACGCTGCACACAGTAGCATCTGTCCTGTCCTCTCACTGCAACTCTGCACTGAGATTTTGGGTATTATAACTTATACAAAAGTAACAGTGGCAGTAAAACTATGATGCTCACACGTAGTCTGCGGATCACATGCGTGCCGAACCGTGGAGGGCGATCTGTACGGGACGCGGTTAAACTGCGATCCGTAGCGCCCCTAGTAGTAACAGAAACTAAGTAGAGCAGGGTTAGTGAGCGGTCATTTGCCCCAGACGGTAGCACCTTGTTCAGCCCCATTAATATGTAAATGGCTGAATGAGTGCAACATCCCCTTTGTAATTTTGCTTACAAATTAACCACTGTTACTATGTGTCATGCAGCAAATGTCAATTTTACTGTGCAAACAAGCAACCTTTTACTGTATGAGATGTTACCTGCTGACATTTGGATAGTGGAGTTGAGCAAGACCGACTAATAAAAAGAGAAAAAAGGTAAGGTGATGCTGATAAGCTGAGAGAGAAAAGGCTGAAGTCCCTTTAGGCCAAAGCAACCAAATGTTTTAAAATAACAAATTATTAATTTGGCGGTGCTACCAGTCAATCATCTGAGCGTAGTGAGCCTGAGGGCAACAGTAGCAGAAAGGAGAAAGAGCAGATAGAATGGCAAGATTCAGTGCGTAAGTCTGAGTCTAAAAGTCCAGGGCTGTTTTCTGTTCCCAGTCTGTCCCTGTGCACACTTACTCATGCACACTGTCTTAAACTGTCAAACAAGACAACCAAGGTTATTATAGTCATCTGAAACTAAACTAAAACTTGGTGTGAAAAAACATTTTAGTTAACCGCAATTAGAAAAGCTAGACTTTTGCTAGAAATGTCTTTAGTTTTAGTCTGTCAATCTGGCCAAATTTATCAACACAACAAGCATGAGGAGGCACTGGTGCATTTTGTTTATTGAAACTAGAATGTCTACATGACTGTGTGTCAGTTGCCTTCACAGTGATTAAAAAAGACTAATACTGAAACTAATAAATACTAAACCCAAACATTCCCAAACAATAAACACTAAACTGAAAAAAATAGAATGAAAATACAAACTGTAACACTTCTTTTTTGAGACATCAGAAAACAAATAGTGTTTTTTATCTTCAATCGTTACGTTTCATCATCAGTGAATAGAATAGAGACTTTTTTTGAGAGTTTAGCAAGTTTTATAGTTTTAGTTTCATTATTTTTGAGCGTGCTGTTTGTTTCGGAGTTGCTTTGCTTTTTGGATGTTTTAATTTGTTCATTTTCATATGGTTAATGTTTTCATCAGGCCCACTTTGTAGATGTTTGCATGAAACCACACTTCTTTTGCCACCTGCTTCATTTGTAGTTGGGTTTGTTTGTCACTCTGATGTGAATGCATTCGCATCATGCATGTGAATGTGATTAACATTACATTTGTTGCTTCTGTTTGGTGGCTCTATATTCAAGATGGGCAAACAAACATAGACTGATTATTTGTCCAGAGCATATCCCGCATCCTGACCCCAGCGTGGGTGCAGATCTTGCTGATTCAACCTTCAAAATAATTCACACATAAATGTTTATGTTCCACCCATCTATTCTAGTCAGTGGTATGAACCACATCCATCACTTAAGTCTGGTGAAAACAGTTGTAGTGCTGGGCCAGTCAATACATGTGGTGTACGTCTGTATGTCACCTTTTACTGGTGAAAACAAGCACTGTAGTACTGGGCCAGTCAATATGAATAGTGAACGTCTGCAGCAAACACTTCATCACAAGTTAGTTAATGATGCTACAGAGTAAATGACATGTGTCAGTTGTGTCTGTAGATCAAAGTGAATCAGAAAAAAAAGTCTTAGTGATGGTGTGATTGAAGTTTTTACTGTGAAAAAATATAACCCGACCATAAAGCATTTCTTTTTAGAATGAAGTTTGGTTTCACAGTCCGTCCATTCGAAAGTCTGCCAGGAGCAGAGGCTATTTTACGTTAATAATTCACATAAATTGAGCTGACCAGTATTCTAATGATGAAGCCTTTTCCAAGCAGATGAGGTCAGGGCTGAATTTCACCACTGCCCCCCGAGTTGTAATGGGATCTGCCGCCTTGGCCCCTGGGTGATGGATTTTAAGTCCATGATCAAAACTGTTCCAGTACGTTACAATCTTTATTCTAAGTTGCAGCGTTTTAGTGCCAGTGTCTTATTTCGTTGCCAGTGCAAATTTTGGCAGTACAAGTATCTTAAAACCAAAGCTTCTTTTTTCCCCTTCAAGTTATGATTTTAGTGCTAGTGTCCTGTTATTTAATGCCAGTTTTTCAGTGCCAGAATACTAATGTTACTGTTTTGGCTTTATAAATTGCATAATTTAAAACATTACCATGAAATATCAACATGATTTTAAAAATATCTAGATTACTAATGCTACATAGCTGCACAATGAATGCATAAATGACAAATCTAAACTAGGTTTCTATCAGAAAGAAGCAACTTTGTTGCTTGTATTAACATGTGAGACACTTGGGTTACATAAGGCTGGCACCAAGAGAGGCAAGTTAAGTGATTTAACTCTTGTTAATGCACATTGTCATGACAGTACAAGACAATTACACCTGACATTTTGACACCCGACATCCTCAAAGGTGCACCTCCCATCGATCTGAATTACTGCCACTTTGCATGTGCTGTCCCTTGGTATATGTGTGATCTCTAATTAGTCGAGGCAATTTCCTTGTCTGGCTAACATTTACATCCCTGCATCAATATTAAATGACTTGACAATCCATCTAGTTTCTTCTTGCATGGCATTTCCATAAACTTGTTTATCAAAAGAGATTTCTGGCTTGAAAAGTGTTAAGACTCTCATCAATTCATAGACTCCAACAGCTTGTGTTTATGGTGTTTGATGCTAAAACACGCAGATAGTCCCCATAGGAGCCCCATCAATTACATACCTCTGCATCTATGTAGGGATTACACTCTTGGAAATAAAGGTGTAAAATAGAACCATGAAGGGCTCTTCAACTTTTCCTCATAGGCAAACCCCTTTTTGGTTTGAGAACATTTTTATATTCCAAGGGTTTTATCTAGAGGGTGGTTTTACTGAGCACCTTTTTATATGCTGAGGGTTTTATCTAGAACCATCTTAGGATGTTCTACTGAGATCCCTTTGATGTTATGGAACAAAAAACCATTTGTTCTTTGGATGAAAAGGGTTCTTAATGGATCCCTTAGTCTTAGGAACCCTTAAACCTTAGGAAAAAAGAACCCTGGACAAAAAACTGTTCTATAGAAGCAAATGGTTCTGTGTAGAACATCAGCCCTACAGGAAGAACCCTTATTTCTTAGTGTGTAGAATGAATGCAGCTCAGAACAGAGGGGCACAGTCGCTAAAGGAGAAATCAAATGCTGCAGTTCTCACTTATCATATCAAATTACTTGTTTGTATTCCTTCAGAAAACTCGGGGTAAATAGAGACAAACAGCTGTTCATGTTCAGAGCAAATTAATTCACAAATGCTCTCTGAAGTTCTTTCCTCCAATGTCATCATTTTTAACTTCAACACTTTCTCACATCATTTTAACCCCGTGTGATAGCTGAAATGATGGCTACAAACTGCCCCGAGTCTACTGGTACACAAACACACACAGATACACATTCACCCTTGACTCCACTCCAAAGTAATTTACAACTGGGATGGCCGCCATCTCTGAAATAGCCTCTCGGTTTGTTTGGAAGAGAAACGACACACATAGCTGCAGCCAGAGGCTACTTGTCTGTCAACATTGAGCAAAACAAAGCAAATAATCTCAATTAATCATTTACAACTTATTCTCATCAATTATTTCTGCGTTCTATCAAATCACATGCACAGACATGAAGGTGCTGTGTCAACAATGGATTCACTGCACCTGCATGTTTCCTGGGAGCCTTGACAGGCCGCCCCTCCTGTGAGTATCAGTGTTCGCTAATCCACCCAGAGGGTGCATTATGTACCTTTCTGAAAACACATTTCGACTGGCTACAATCCTGCTGAACCATTTCTTACATGTTCTCCATCCTGCCAGCCTTCAATCTTGCTTTCTTCCAGAGGAATCACAAACGCGAAGCCTGTTCTATCCACAGGGGGGGATTACAGAGGGTTTCGTGCAGGGGAGGAAATGTCTAATGCAGTAATGTACCTTACTCTGGCATTGTGACTAAAGCCTGTGTGTGTAAGTGTGTGATGTGAGCGTGACATCTCGGAAATCTCCTCATCGCTCTAAATAGCCCAGCAGAGCTGTACTGTACATTAACTGACAAATTTTCAGTTAATGTACCTTGCCCCTGTTGCAGGGATGCCTTCAGATACACGGACTGTTTCACATCCTCTCATCTCACCACTGGGGTTCTCCAAAGCCCTTGTAGTCCCCATCACAATAACTGTAGCCCACCTTTGGAGCGTCTTTGGTGACAGAATCAGGACAGCTCCGGCGTCAGCAGCATCAAAGCCACAGCGAGACGGAGATAGATTAATAAGTAAAGAAAAGTGTGACAGAACAAGAAAGGCGCCCAGATCACACAAAGGCGGCAGAGTCACCTGGGGCCTCTGAAGTGGAAGAAGTTTTCAAACCTGTTTGTTTTGTCGCGCTCGCTCAAAGGGTTGCTATGCATGAGCGTCTATACCATTCCAGGAACAGCGGGTGCAGAGGAGGAGGGAGGACGGACTGCCGCTGCTGGAGCTGGCGTACAGAAGTTTGAAGAGCAAAAGACGGCATGTGCTTACACCCGCATTCACCCAGCATGCCGCTGTTCATTATTCCACCAATCTGTCAGCTCCCACTGCTGAATCATCGGGGCAACACAGAAGGAGGGCGCCCGAGTGTCCCGATGCCGTACAGTAATTTTTGATGTTTGAGGACATGAATGGCTCGTTGATTGTGAGAGGGAATTTGAACAACGCACATTGATATGTATGAGAAAGAGACTTGGAAAGAGTTCAAGCTTTGAGCCTTGGAATAGTCATGAGACTTTGGATATGAATTTCTCTTAAGTTTCGGCCTTTGTCGTCTCCCACACTCACAGTCTCTTTACTAATTCTTGCCCACTCTGCCCCTTGTGCTTTACTCACCAAAAATATAAATGCAGTACTTTTTAGTTTTTCTGCCATTTTTCATGACTTAAAGGGGGGGAAAAGTATGACTTCATCTATGCAAACAAAAGGTTCATTTCTCTCAAATTCTCAAGTTCACAAATTTGTTCATTTCTGTGTTAGTGAGCACCTTTCCTTTACCAAGATAATCCATCTAACGGGTGCAGCATATAAATATGCAGATAAAACACAATAAAAGACCTCTCAAAAATGTGTAGTTTTATTTTGAAAAAAAAAAAATCACTCGTTAGGCAGAGACTTAGAGACTTAGACTTTGGCTGTTTCACACTGGGCTACAGATACTTTTCTTTTCCCCTAGGAGGACAAAGTCATGACCCACCGTACTCTGCCTCTGATGGGCTTACAGTATGTTAAGAGTGATAGGGAAATATAGTTCCTCTTTTTCTTTTCCCCAAACTTCAGACTGGTTTTCAATGAAAAATAATAATTGGGTGTAGTTAAGCTGTGTGTTATTGTGTGCCACTGTTAGGTGGGCACACATCCACTTGAGTAGTTAATTATGTGACAAGGCTCAGGTGTGGGGAGCACAGTGGTTGAATGAGTGTTACAGAGAGAGACACGCCAGCTTTTGGAGAGCAGTGCTGAGGACACACTACAGCTACAACGCCTTCCTTCCAGCTTAAGGACTTTTGTTGGAAAACCAGCTCTTTTTTTTTTTGGAATCCATCCAACACCAACCTAAAATGAACTGAAGAAATAAGACGGAACTCGGACCAAGGGACTGAGCCTGCTACTCGATAAGCTAACCCGCCTCCCGGTTTTCTCTGTTCTTGAAAACCAGCTCAACGATTTTTGTTTTCCATATTCTGTGAAATTTAAATTGAAAACCATTTTAAAAATTAAGTTGCGACAGTTAGACTTTCCTCAGGTCTTCTAACACACAACAGACTTAACTGTCTGAAGCATGTTTAGTGGTTGGAGGATGGTATCTTGAACTCCAGGTGGAGAAAAATTAAATTATCAGACCAATTTCATTAAGGTACCACAACTTTAATTTAGTCCTAAATGCAGAAATTTGAGTTTAAATTACACACAATTTAAGTTGATGTAATTACCAATGTTTGCAACAGAAAAAAATATCTAAATCACCAAATTATGGCACCCATGCATTTAATTAAGTGGTGGCAACAATTACTTTTGAGAGTGTTGACAATCTGAGGCAGAGAAGGTCAGGTCAAGTCTTAGATCTTTTACTTCAACCCATGAAAAATGGGAGCAAAAACAAGTGTTGCGTTTATATGTTTCTTGAGTATATTTGTTCCTAAGAGTCCCGGTGCCTCAGAACAGCCTGTTGAGTTTAACGCTGTCTACAGCAGCACATCTGTCAAAACTGCAATAGAAATTCTTATCTCAGAATTTGAGGCAACATTTTGTGGATGAGGCCCTACTCCGAGTATCAGAGTTGAATACCGCCGCAAGCTCCGACACTCTATTTCCCCTGCAGTCAATCATGCTGAAGTTCAACTCTATTAAGAAAAAAAATCGCAGCCTGGTGATAAGGGATAAGGTTTCTTTTTTCTTTCTTTTTTTTTTTTTGGTATCATATATGTCCTGCTTGCAGCAAGAGGTTTTATCAGATGCTTAGAAGTTTATGAGGCATCACTGTTTATCAGCTGCTATCTGGTGTTTAAGTATAATCTTTATGACACCCGAAAAACAGCTGTGAAATTTACAGAGCGGCGGTAAGGTCACCCTGCTGATGGGCTGTGCTGGAGTTGATCGCCTCTCCCCGGGCGCGACCAATCGAAGCCTTAACCTGTCCAGCCACTCGTGTCACAACAACCCAACACCTATCACCGGTTATTACCAAAGACACACAAACAGCACATAAACGTGACGCGTTGAAGTGCAGGCGTTCCTGTGCTGCTGTGGGGTGGGATCGCAGCACATTATTAAGCTTGTGCCAGAACACACAAACACCACACTCCCACACTTAGCTTTCCGTGATCTTGCTTGACCCAGGAGTGAGGCAGAGGCGTAATGAAGCTAGCTCTGCTCCCTCCCTAATCTGGTCTGACAGGTCCTGACTCGGAGAGTATGATTAATGTGAGCTGCAGCTGCAGCCGGACGCATTTAATGTCATCTGCAATATCACCCTGCTCCAACAAATGAGGCCCCCAAATGTCATAAATTCCTGTGGCACGTTGTCCATATCCATTAGCAAACAATTTACTGCAGAGGTGAGAATTTTGTTGTTATTTTCTGCTTCCGTATCCATCAGTCAGTCAGCCCCTGAGCCCTGGAGTGGCACAGAAAGTCAAAGAGCGATAGCCTGTATCCAGCTGCCATGAATCATTCCTCTAGTATTCACTCATTAACCAGGTGGTGGGTTGAATTAGGCTTTTCATGGGACCAGTCTGGTTTTCCCCTGAGGAAGCAACGGGGAAGCAACCGGAGCATATGGGCTCTGAGCGTTTGTACCAGAGTCTGTTAACTTGTGTGTGCCCTTGAGTATAGCAAGTGTTTATGGCTGTGATTGGTCAGGAGAAACTTGTAATGAGAAGGGAAATGTCGTTGGTCAAAGCAGCGATTAATTCAAGGATGCAAAGCTCAGAACAGCTGCACTTTTCCCAGGATTCATGAAACTCATCTGGTATCAGTCAAAGGAGTTCACAAAGTTGGATCCGAGCTGTGAGGGAGCAGATGAATTTTAATTTGAGAGCAAAACTTTTTCAATCTTCCTCACCTGTGGCTGACCTTGCCGCTTAATCTTCAAGTGTTTTGTTTGCTTGTTCTTGTGTGAAATCCCACCCCCACGGTCCCATCTTGATACGCCTGCCAACAAATAGCCCACCTTGATGTGTTTTGTGTGAGAGTGAGTGAAACGCAGCTTTTCAATTCTAGTTCTTGACATTTAGCGGTTGACTCAACAGAGCTCTGAAAGTCAGAGTAAACAAAGGGTTTCAGGCTCAAAATGGATAAAATAGCACAAATTACAGCCGAATCACTGTTGATGTTTCACAGTGTGCCCTCAATCCGGCAACCGCCGCACCTCACTTGCAAACCAACCCCCCACTCTTTCCCTCCCATCCGCTGCCGCCGACTCAGCCTCACAATATTTTCTCATTCACTGCACGTTGCGCGCTAGCACGCATCTTAATCTGAAGAGACGGTTCCATTTCAGCTTGCTCCCGATAACCTTCCCATTCATCGCTCCCCCACGTACACCTTCACTGAAAAGAGGGAAGCGCCCAGAAATAGAAATGAAAGAAGATGATTTCAGTGGCTGAATCATAGATTTAGTGGGAACAACTTGAGAGAAGTAGAAAAAAGGGAGAGGGGAATAAAGAGAAGGGAGCAAGTTGGGATGAGAAGAAAGGAAATGAGGAGAAAAATAGCTACCTTGTGTGTTTGGGCTGTGTGGTGTATTAGCGTCCTCGGGGCTGGGAGTGTGAGAGCTGAATCTTATTGCTGTCTGCCTGGTTTAAAACA
>JAJHUR010026675.1:0-11022 GCA_027495735.1 Lutjanus campechanus | reverse complement strand
GTGAGAGGGAAGAAAAACAGGAAGAGAAGGGCAGAAAGATAGAAGTAGAGAGTAAAGAGAAATCAGAAGAGGAGTGGACATAGGAGAGAGATAAAGATAAAGCAGACTTATAACTTTAATTATAAAACAGCCTCAAGCTAAATTTAACTCAGTGTGCACACAACTGTTGAAATGAGTATTGATGACACCAGCGGTACTATACAGTACATGAAAATGTCAACAATTTTCAAATATTAAAACACACCTTTCAGGGCAATTACGACAAGTCCATATAAAACCACAGTGAAGAACAGGCAGTCAGACTACATGATTACTGTATTTACTGCAACTACAGTTTAAAGGTGATGTCAAAATGTAGCTTCTTTGTGTATACAAGGTCAGAAATATAATTTTTAACAAAATCTAATGTTGAAAAAGTAATAAAAAATAAAATAACACAACATATTTTGGGGGGTTTGCATTAACTATGACAGTCTGGGCCTTGGCAGACACCAGAATCAAAAGAAAAATGAAATTAATTTAAATTCAGGCATAAAAATGGAGGAATAGGGTCATTCAAATAAATGAGGGAAGTTAAATTAATCAGTTAGTCAAATGTGGTTAAAATGAAAAAAAATCACATTGAAAATTGAATATAGCTTAACTGCAAAATATCACTGAACTAGAACATTAATTACATTTAACAAAACTGCTCATACTGAATTACGCTCTACACAGATTTTCTACTGGTTGAGTCTCCCAAGAATATTAATTCAAAAATACTATTTAAACATGTTTTGCCTCCTTGCTTTTCTGTTTGCTGTAATAGCCCAGTCATTGGCACATTCTAGTAGCGCTGAGTGACTGGACAAATACAGTATATCAGTGATTGGCTGAGCCCATCATTGTCTGTTGTTTTGGGTCTTCTTCCAAAGAATGAGTGGGAACTCCTGATCGGGTGTGTCCAGCAGCAAAGAAACACACCCACAGATCTCAAGATCAGTGTATTATTTTAATATTTTCACATCCAGCTCTGTGAATTATGGATTTATTTCGACTAAACCAGAGCTGGTGATTGTTGGAACAGCGGAAAGACTAACACTTAAGAATGAGATGGTTTTGGTGAGTTTTATTTTGTTTTTCTGTACAATTTGAATTAAGTGTGTTTTAAAATGACATAAACCAATTAAGTTAAATTGAATTCAATAAAGGGAGAAACTTGGGTTCAGAAGGTGTACAGTCATATTTTTTCTGTGTAATAATGAAAACTAAAATTACAGTCTCCCAGCTGTGTGTCTCCACAAACCAGTCAAGTTGCAGTTTATATCCATGTCTGTCCCAGCTCATATATTATATATATACAGTATATATGTGAAGTAATTTAATAAAAGTATTAAGCATGTTTTTTGGGTAGGCAAAATTCAAGTATTCAATACTGACATGTACGATTCTATTGAGAAACATGCTGTCTTCACTTAGAGACTATTTTTACAGAGGAGTATACTGTAGCGAACCGAATGAGAGCTGAACATTATGATGTCACAGTTAACCCTTGACCTTCTGTATATAAAATGTCATCACCTCATCATTTTATCCGAATAAATATTTGTGTGAAACTTTGTCATAATTAGCATATGAATTCTTGAGTTAGGGCTGATGACATGTTTTGTGAGGTCACAGTGACTTTTGACCTTTGATCATCAAAATATAATCCATTCATCCTAAAGTCTCAGTGGATGTCTGTGCCAAGTTCTTGTGATATTGCATGAACAAGAATGAGACAGACAGCCTGAACATATATTGCCTCTGGCCATGGCTGGCGTGGAGGCATGACAGGTGTAAGAAAATTTCCTTTCTTGACATATTGTGGATTTATATTATTTATTTCTTGGACATAGTGAACATACATAATGAATTTCATGTGGCAAACTCACGGCATGCACACATCTCCCAGCTGAAACTCAGTGAGATATGATCTTACCACCAAAGAAGAGTTGACTTCCTGCTGTGACGGAGAAGCTGGCATGAGCGACGCCTCCTTCTTCTTTATCTACAGCGATGGTCAGACGGCCACGTCTGGAGTTCAGCTCTACTGAATGCCACTGACCGTCATTCAGAGCAGAACCTAGGAAAATATTTAATAATTATTATAACTATAACATATGCATTTTCATTTATGCAGCCTTAAAGGATAAGATATACCCTTTAGGCACTGATAACAAGAGGTAAAAGGTTATAAATGAACTTGAATAGAGGCTGCAGGGTTTTCCCTGGAGACGAAGGTGGCAAAGGCTGGAGAACATGTGTGACATGCACACTGTACACAGTTTGCTTAAGTCACAAAATCATGTATCAACAGATGAAAGACACCATACCATTTCAGACCATTTCAGAAGAAGAAGCACTAAAATCCAATAAAAACTGAAAACTGAATAAAAATTAAACACCCTGAGGCTGTTAGACTGACCTGTGCTGAGCTCCAGCAGCGCCCTGCCGGCTTTATGGATCTGTAGGCGGAGTCTGGCCTCGCTCAGGTACAGCCAGACCACACCCCCTTCCTGAGGCAGGGCAAAGGTGAGCAGAAGCCCCGCCTTGTTCCACGTCCTAAACTCAAACCCCACGGACATGCTCCCTGAGGAGGACGCCGTTGCCGCCGGCAACTGGAGGAAGCTCTGGGGGCCGGGGAACGTCACGGCGACGGAAACTGGCTCAGCACAAGAGAAGGTCACATTGCCCTGAGATAGAAACATGCAGAGTGGAGGGAGAGGAGGTGGGACAGAAACTGATTACTAGAGAGATAAAACAACACAAAACATGAATATTAATCAGTTGCAGAGGGCGTGTCGATGTGACCTCTGTCGCAATGATCTCATCAGCAAGTCTCCTTGAGAATAAAAGCCATAAATGCAAACTGAAAAATACCAATGTCACCCGGCTTAGAGGTATCAAGGGAGGTGGGTATGTATGTGAACAGTACTATATAGACATTTCCGCGGCCCATTGTTTTGAGTAGTGGTAATGACACCGGGTCCATTGCTAAGGCTGCAGCAGTAATATATTACAGTCCCCGCTCTCTGCTGGGAATATCAGTCTGCTATCTTTATAATGCTCCGGAAACACAGATGACATCTAAAAGCCCTTTGTAGAGCTGTTAAAGTGATATATGGAAGTACATTGTGGAGGATGCAGCACCACTGCAAAATATAAAGTAAAAAGTGAGCCATAAAATCCCCCAAAAGCCATTCACGAACGCACCTAAAACCTCACACATGCACACATCATTACAGGCTCTGCTTCATTTTGTTATCATGCCTTTAAGAGTGGCCAAAAGTGGTCTCTATATTAAAATGGACTATAACGTTTTTTAATACTCTATTACCGTGAGAGCTACAGCGCCTCTATTAGATCTTCAGCCATGCATGTGAATCTCTGAACCTTTTTTACAAGAAGTTTTGCTCCTCTGCTCTCTGGTGCTTTACTGTAATGAGAGGCCATTTACTCGAAATGGTTCAGAGTCACTCTCCACTGAGTTCGGTCAACTTATTGTCATTGTAGAAACATCTAAAGGTCCTGATGAAAAAGACAAGGAAACATTACTGAATTGTCTGCTCTCCTCTGTCCTCTCATCGCTCACTGTCCTTGTTACAGGATAACTTTGGTATTTTTTTTAACTTGGACCCCATTTTCCCATGTTTCTGTGTCTTGGAAACTAAAAGAAAAAAATGTGAAAAAGACACACACACACATCTTTGAGTCTAATTGTTTGGGTGCTGGATAACAAAAATTCCTGAACACAAGAAAAAAATCCAAGACATTTATTAGTGTGATGTTTCGAGCTCCAGGCTCTTCTTCAGATTGTCTGAAGATTTTTTCCTTCTCTGTTTAGCAAACTAATGGGGACAACAATTTTTGAAATGGATCCAGTATTGAGCCAGTCAGCTTCTACAACACACCGTATGGGCAATTGTGAACCATCGATGTCCATTAAAAGTACTTGTTTTGCCTCTGAGAGGCTCAGATTGTTATTTTAAGTGTCTGTCAACTTTATAGAAAGGATCCCTACAGAGACATTGCAATGTTTTTAGGTGTTTTTTGCAACTAAATTGTGGAAGTAAATGAAAATTGCAAAAAAAATAAAAAAAATAAAATAAAGAAATAAAAACTAAAGGGAACTTGTTCCAAGGAGAATAAAGCTGTATTCTTCTCTGAATGTTCTAAGCAACCTTACCAAAAAGGCTAAGGATTACAAAAATTCTAATAAAATATGCCTGACTTGTAAATGAAGAGGTTCACCCCGGGGGAATTCCACATGAAGCAAAATCTTCTTGGAGCTCAAACGTAAAAACAGCACAAAATTATAAAAGAGGAAAGCCTGTTGATAAATTTCAATAACATTGACAGGCCTTGTGTTCTTTTCAGTACCTGTTGAAAATATAGAAATGAAAAAAAAAAAAGGTACAACACTGAGTCAGCTCACTGAGACATACACATATGACGTTTGTCTATGATTGGTGTAATTCACTGAAAAGACGATGAAAAGTTGCAGTGACTGGACATACTGCAAGGACATGTAGAAAGATGTTTTTAAAGAGTAAGATACATCTTGTTTAACCAGAAACAGTTGTTTTATTGCTCTCGCCAAAGCCACCAGACATTTATAGAATCAGTAATTTTATCATCATAAAACACACTTCATTCAAACTCAACAGAGACAAAATAACACTCAGTAAAAGGATGTTGGTTTGTCTTCCATTAATCACCAGCTCTGGTGGTTTGGTGGAAATATGCCCTTAATCTACCAAGTTATAAGTAAAAATATGTCTGTGGCTAAACAAAAATCTTTGAATCTTTTCCATTTCATTGCCACACAAAAACAAAGGAAAACAGGCTCAAGGATGAAAAATACCCCAAAATACCCTGAAGTTACCCTTAAGGCACTTGCCAGCTTCATTAACCAGCTAGCAGCTCATTAGCGGCAGCAAAAGCATCCAGGAGATTTCCCAGGGGTGCTCTAAGCATGTTTACATGTACGACCACACCTGCGTGTATATACAGTACAAAACCATACTGTTGACCCTGGCCTGTAGTTACTGCTACTACTACTTAGCCTTGGAGAGGCTTCGCCTGACTTAGTAGGTTGTGTGTCCTTATGGTGTTTGTTAGCACGTCGTCTTGTAATGAGAAAGTCACAAATAATACCAAGTAGAATGTCTTATCAGATTCTACTGGGCTGAAAAGAAGTTTGTGGACAGCCAAATTTAGCCTGCAGACTTAATTTTAGATGGCGCCGCTCCAGCTATTGATGCTGTATTCTCTCTCAGATATAAAAGCCCAGAGCCCAGGGAGTTTAAGGAGCCGAACATCAAAGCTCTGTGCTTTCCCCAAATGATTTACGTGATCTGTCACCATCACACTGGAGGAATGAAAACAACTCTGTGTGTGGCACCACAGAAGATATTTAGGATAGATATTTTCCATGAATAAACCCTTCTGAGCGGATCTTTTAATTGATCAATACTGTTATATATCTGAAGATGATGAGTAATTTTTGCCATTTAGGCTCTGACCTATAAACAAAGTGGAAATTATATATTGGCAAGTGATGATAACAAGCACTCACCACAAAGAATAGTTCAAATAAGAGCATTTTCTCTCATGATGATGCATGTATGGAGGACAGAGGAAAGGCTGAAGCCTGAGAGTGAACACTTAACTGGACAAATTAAACACATGGACCTTCAGATGTTTTGCAGTGAATAAAGTGTTACGCATTTGAGTAGCTGTTCCCTGGCCTGAGCAACTCCTCAAGGCTTCATTCATTTAGGTACTACAGGATATCAGAATATAAGATAAAATGTAATAAACGGCAATACATTAATATAGGATGCACACTGTACGAGCCATTCAGTCAAGTTAAAGCTGCATTTATTGATTTTTGAGCATTACATTTGATTAGATTAGGTTAGCCTTTATCGACTCCCTTAGGAGAAATTTGTCTTGGACTTTTGAGAGAATACATCCAACATAGTCATAGTATCAGAGTTTGACGGACAGGTTACAAAACCATGTTGTAATGCTAGAACGAATAATAGATTCAGTGGCTACGCTGTACAACAATAGCAAAATGCTTTTATTTACTCCATGGACCATGAGCCTTTGCAGAAAACGCATACTCCACTTGATGAGCCCATTGTAAGTGAGAATCAAAGAGAATAACTCAAAAAATACACACAGCTGTGACACACTATCCTTTTATTCCTTTAATTAAACTGTCGGGGTTAAAGTGCTTGCATGCCTATTACATTACCTATTTACAAACCAGCAAACACAGATTCACTTAAGCAATCATTTGGAATCATAATTTGGCAACCTGGATAATATAAATATAATATTCAACGCCTTTTAGTTCTGCTGCATGGTTACCAGCAGGTTCACTGTGTTTGTACTCCATCAACTTCTGACAGGAACTTTGTTATGCTCCATAAAAAAAAAAGCACAACAGCTGCAGAATTGGCTGATAACACTCATATCACATGTAGTGATTTGATTAAAAAACGTTAAATGCAACTTTAATACAACAAGCAGGTCACTCTGGTAAGGAAGATGTATCAAGTTAGCACTAATGTGTTGAAAAACACTTGTTTTATTGTTTTACTGTTGTATGCATATTTACATTTACAACAGCCTGCTCTCCCCATTCAGTCAAGACAAAGTCTGTAAGGTGGTATTGGTTGTGGTTAGCTATTTACCCTCACTGGTAAGTAAATGGATGTTCACTGTAAAATGTACTTACCACTGCAGTAATTTGGCGGTCATTGTTTTTAGCTAATTCTATCAGGTTGAGGCCGTTGTACAGCAGGTTTTCCAGGCATCCATGAAAGCTCCTCTTTAGTTTCTGAGAGCCGAGGTCATGGACTGCCCCTACACTCAGCTGTACAGGGACAACAACACACACAACATGGCAAAAATGAAATGTATTTGTTATGTAAACATATATGCATATGAGTTTGTATTTACGATATGTTTACAAGGCGTGATTCTGTGCTGCTCCGACCTGCTCCATCTCCCAGTGGCTGAACGCTGCAGGGATCTGAACCCTCTCAGTGTGTTTGTCCACAGTGAGGTTGAGGTGAGAGCCACGCCGCTCCACTGCTAAATGGTGCCAGTGCTGATCATCTAACAGGCTACCGAGAGAGGCGAGACGCCGGGGTTCAGAGGATGAAGTCCTACCTGGAGGAGATGAGGAGGAGGAGGAGGAGAAGGAGGAGGGAAAGGCGGGTGGGGTAGATGAAGAATGACGGAAGAGGAGCAAGAGAAAAAAATGGGTGAGGAGGAAGAGGTGGGAGGCAAAGACAAGTAGGCAGAGGAGGAAGATGGAGGATGAGGAGGTGGACAGAGAAGGTGAGGATAAGAGACGCAAGTGGATGGAGGGATGGCAAAGAAGGAACAGGAGGCAGGAGAGGATAAAGCAGATAGAGACAATCAGACCATTAGTAAAGACTAATCACACAGTGAGAAATGGAAATAACAGAAACAGTCTTTAACTCAACATATCACCACTGTTTAATTCGCAAAGTCTTAACTCCACATTAAAAAAGAGGAAAAACAACCTTATTCATGAAACAAAATATAATAAAATTAAACTTTATTGTTTTTCTTTTTCTTTCATTATTATCAAATCTGTTGCTCTGTTTATTGAATAAGTATGTTTGTTTATATTAGGCATAACAACAGGCAATCTATTTTCTTTTTAGTTTTGTAGTCTGTTTATTTTCTCCTTTTCTATCTTGAGTTACCTGTCCTGACAGCCTGTTGTTTGTTATCCGACCTGTTAGTTTGTTGTCTTCTCATTATCTGACCCACACGTCTGCTTCTTTCTGACAATCTGACCTGGTGTCGAGGGAATGCAAGCCCGCTGACAGCTACAACACACCAGCCTCCATATATGTGTCTAAATATTTCACTTTTGTCTCAGTATCCCACAGAGAGGAGCACGCCGAGGTCAGCCTCTCTCATCTCATTAGGGACCACAGGATATCTGCATACTCGCACTGAGAACTGAAGCCAAATATGTGATAACGCCAAACTTGAAAAACTGCAGAGGAAACAAAGCGAGACATCATTAATGATAGATGAGCGCCAGCCGGGTCTAAATAAGTGGATCCGTCCCCCCAAAGTACTAGGAGAGAAACTTTGTATTTCTGCTGAGAGAAGGAGCTGCAGAAAGAGCTGAATACAGTCGACCATTAAAAATGTATTAGATATTCTTTAGGGAAAGACAAGTCCAGCTTCAGAGAGAACCAGAAACTGTTTGGAAAATGATGGACAAATGTTTTTTTGACATTTCAGCCCATTTCATGAGTTGATATATTTGCCTGCAGTGAAAGAAAACAACTTTCTTGGAGTTAGAAAGTTTGGATGTGGACCTCATGATACAAAGGAAGTCTGTCCTGTCAACACAGTTACTGTGATGAGTTATTTGATTATGGTCGGGACGAGTGGAAAAGAGACAGTGAAATCAATATGAGAGGAAAGATGGCAGGACTTAAAAACAAATTAGATGTATTTAATGTCATTGATTAATGGAGCAATTATTATGTTGTAGGAGGTAGAGAAGAGAGGAGGAGGACCTGATGATAGAGTGTTTCATTGGATGAATGATTTGATTACTGTGTGGATGACTAGAAAAAGAGAGCAGGGATCAATATAAGAGATCAAAGGGCAAACGAACAGAAAATCCCTCTACTGACATTATTATATACAGTAGAAACATCCTTCCATCTTTCTGTCTTCATTTTCTTTCTTGCTCCATCTCTTTTTAAAGGACTTACTAGCTCTTTCAGTGAGCGACTGGTGATGCCTCGGTGCTCAACTGAGCAACTGAGAAGGTCTTTTGTTCCTGCAGCTGGCAGATATTTTAATGAACACTGTTAATTTTCCCGCTGTGGATTTTTTATGTTGTTATGTATTCATCTGTTTTTTATGTTATTGATTATGTCTTGATTGGCCTTTATCATGTCTCAGTGGCTCTTAATCACGCTTTGATGGTCTCCTGTAATATCTGTTGTGTGTCATGTTTGTGCTGTTTGTTGGCTGTATGGTTTTTGACCTGGTGGCAAACCAGTTTCCCTATTGGGATTACTAAAGCTTTCTTATCTCTTATCTTATCTCTTATCTCTTTTTGGCAAAGAAATCATTGCCAGACAGGCAGGAAACTTTTTCATTTTAGTACCATCAGAGAGTGGACAGAGATTGTCAGTATTGAGGGAGGTGGATGCAGCCGGCAGCCGCGAAACGAGTTATAATGGTAGATATGAGGGCAAATATGTCCTGTAAAAGTTTGTGCATTAAAAGTGCTTTTTTTGCCACATTCTGGATCAGATCACCTATCAATCATACACACACATACAGATGGGGAAATAGGGCCCAGGTTGAAAAATACCGAAGTTATCCTTTAACACAGAAATCAGTCCACAGACTGTTGAAAGCACTGAGAAAGTGAGAGAATTTTTTAAGTTACGTTACACACATTAGCAATACAAAACAACGAAGACATGTAAATTGCTTCACATACATTTAGTACAGTTAGTTAATGAGTTAGATTTTTTTTTTTTTAATTTGTAAAGCCCAGCCTACTTTGTATATTTCTGCTCCAGAGCACAAAGCCAAATACTGACAGTTTTAGCTTTCAAAGTTTAGTTCACAGCTCAGAGTTCGAGTTTACTTGCTTTTATATCTAATTTACAATCTTCTGAGAATTCTGTCTAATTAGCTTTCCCAACAGCTCAAATTTGATTTCAACTGATGCTACTGTGACAAAAAAATTAAAAAGCATTATTATTTTTATTATCTTTTTTTTTATTGTAAAATATAACCCCATTTATGTTGAATCTCTGCTCTAATTAGCTGTCACTGCTGCCTAAATTATCAAAATGTTAATTATTTCTGATGCCTCACTCACAAGTGACAGCTGCACCACATACTGTACTTGACAATGCAAAAATAATGCAAAACTCTTTTGTGACAAAATGGGCCAATTAAAGTAATAGACAACTTAACTCTCGCCTCACAATGGCAGATGATATCTCATTAGAAATATCAGGAAACTATATTAAGTATTGTATTAATGACATGACTTGCTGCTCCACTAGACCTGTCTCTTATACACATCTAGATGTGTATAAGAGACAGTGTTTGTGCTGTTTGTTGGCTGTATGGTTTTTGACCTGGTGGCAAACCAGTTTCCCTATTGGGATTACTAAAGCTTTCTTATCTCTTATCTTATCTTTTATCTCTTTTTGGCAAAGAAATCATTGCCAGACAGGCAGGAAACTTTTTCATTTTAGTACCATCAGAGAGTGGACAGAGATTGTCAGTATTGAGGGAGGCGGATGCAGCCGGCCGCCGCGAAACGAGTTATAACGGTAGATATGAGGGCAAATATGTCCCGTAAAAGTTTGTGCGTTAAAAGTACTTTTTTTCGCCACAGTCTGGATCAGATCGCCAGTGTAATCTCTGTCAACAGTATGCTTCACTTACTGCTTGCTGTGTGTGACGACATCTCGCGGGATCTTTGTTTGTTGCCACAAGAAAACAGAGGAGTCATGCTGAGAGCTGGTCAGAGCAGAGTTAGCTGTCCCGTAGTTCAGTTGAGAGTTTTATTGCAACTATTGAAAACAATTGTTTGTGTTTGTGCTTAGCCGAATTGCAAGAACAGGATGTCGCGCAACACCCCGTACAGCTTTCATACTGTAGACTGCATTTGTCGGAGAGCAACATGCTGAAGTTGTGGCTAATTGTACTACAATTGGATGCTAACAATCCTGTCCAGACACTGCGGCTTGCGGACCATCGGGTCTGCAGTAAACACTTTTCCCAAGATGACTACTGCCATCCCAAGAACAGAAGACATCCAATCCCGAAACACTTCACCAAACACACCTCAAGAATACAGCTGTCCCACTCGCTGCAACAAGACATTCTTCAACAAGCAAAGATCCTGTGAGATGTCGTCACAGAGTGAACGGTAAGAGAGACGCTTTG
>JAJHUR010026653.1:2973-15085 GCA_027495735.1 Lutjanus campechanus | reverse complement strand
TTAGGAATGTGCTTGAATTTGAATATACTCATTGAAAAAAATGCTTGATTTTCCACATAATCTGGTGTTTCATCTCCACAAGCACTAAACTAAACCAAATTCCATTAATATTTGAAATGAAACAATCAAATATAAACAGCTGGTAAAAAAGTATCAATATACATGGGTCGCAGTGGATATAAAGGAATTCTGTAAACTTTTTTTTTTCGATGGCATTTATACCAATGATTTAAATGTGATGATAAAGATTTCAAGAGTCTGGAAAGTTTTGGTTTCTTTCCCTTCTTGACAGAAAGGCTGGGTACTCAGGTGACAGGTCCTCACCAGGTTTTGGTGGATAAATAGGTTAAGCACCTGACTTCTGTCGAGGAGACTGGAGTTTGACTCCCATGTGAAGCCTCTTGTTGACTTATTTTCAGATTTAGTTGACTTATGAAGTGTTTTTATTGCAGTTTGGTTTGGTTTAGGCAACAAAAACACACCACTTGGTTAGGTTTACGCAAATATCATGAACGCCGACTTCTTAATTTATTCTTAATTTATTTGAAATTCTCGAGGTGATGTTTGTGTTTCTCCTCTGCTCACTTAGAGTCCTTCCAAGTGGTGGTGAGAGGAAATGGATTCCTCCACGCACGCAATGTCGATAAGGTCCTGTGCAGCTTTCGCATCAACGACACCCTTACGAAAAGTGAGTGAAACATCACTGCCCCTGACTCACTACACGCACTGTTTCATCACACATGATGTGTTTAAACAGAATACACATCGACTCAACGCATCAAAGCTGATCGCTCAGCTCATTTACAATAAAAACAGTGGGAATAAACAGATGAGTGTGCAGGCCGTCGCACAAATCCATCTAAATTACAGAGAACTGAACTTCCCAAAAGTCAAACACCAATTCCACAGCTGCACAGCTGGACTCGTGTGATCAAACAAACAGTCATGCTGGTGTTACTGGTATCATGGCCTTTTTGTTTTAAACAACACATTGTGTGATTTTACAGCCTGGGATTAAGCCAGAAACGAGATAAAGGAGAACGAGCACCACACACGAGGCAGGAGGAGGAGAAGGCCTTAGGCACACAATCAGTTTCCCCACCAGTCTTTACTGGTGGCTTACTGTAATGGTTGTTAAAGCCACTTCCTGCCAGGCCTGCCACAGTAGCTGCTGGAGGTGCTGCTCTAATTACAAAGCAAGATTTTCACCAGCACTGAGGTACAAACAAGACGTCTGCTCCTCTGAGGGAGAGGTGGTTTTTGTTCTAACCTGATAACATGTCAGAGAGCTCATGTCAATGCTTCTCCACGTCTCAGTCAGCAGTGTTGGGAAGGTTACTTTTGAAATGTCATCTGTGACTGATTAAGAGTACCCGCTGGCTGTACATTATCCCTTAGTTGCTACTTTATAGACCAACTTTTTAAAGAAGGATTTGAAAATGTCAGCAACAGTTGTCAGTGCATAAAAGCAACGATCTGCTGATCTTTACAAATCAAGACTCAAATATTATATCTCTCAGTGCTAACAAAAACATGATTAAATCAAACAATCAAATCTCATCCTGTCCTTAAAATCGAAAAGTCAAATCAAATCATGGACTTTGACGATCATGACACCCCTACAAGTCTGGAGACAGTTTCATTTATGTGACTTCACCTTACCTGCAGATGTTTCCTCACGTCTGACATGGAGCATTTTGATTGACAGCATTTTTACGAGTGGTAAACAAACCTTGGACTGTGGCATTATGTTAGAGCCCTTTCTGATTTCATAAAGAAAATATTGTTGAATTTCCAGCACTGAAAGGCGTAGTTGTCCTACAACACGGCCACCCACCGTGCTGTGGCCGGTTGGTCTCAGGCATGACAGACTCAGGTTGCTTAGACAAGAGCAATGATTGGCGAATTAAGGGCAGTGCAAAATCAAACAAGAGAACCATAAAAAAAAAAACACTCAAAATTTGAGTGGATACTGCCCAATGAATGAGCCTGTGCAGACATAGAGACAGCTCGTTGTAAGCCATCCTACCCTTCATGTTGCACTCAAATTTGTCCCAACGGCTTTGCTGACCTGCGTTGTCTCTGCTAAAAGAACAGAATTAATGTTAAGCTCCTTTTGCACTGGACAAAAAACCCACCAGCACCCACTAACATGGCTTTTGTCTTCCGTGGGAAAAGGTACGGGTCAAATGGCTCTGCAGTAGTCACAGGTTTTTATCAGCTCCTGCTCTGATTGGCAGTGATGGAAACATGACATGGACAAGCTAATTTTCACTCCTTTTCGGTGGAGGCAGTTTAGGCTTGTTGCTCATTTTTCATACATGCACAGCCGAGTTTGGTCCACTTGAAGGTGTGCAGTTACCGATGAAGCGCTTGTCGTTTGCCGAGCAGCTGAACAGTGGATTCCTATAAATTCTTCCCAATAAAAGTCCCCTGTTATTTTGTTGCTTTTATTATGAAGCAGCAAAATGTTGGGTTCCATCAGCACAACTCCTACACAGTTGAGAGCGAACATGAAACAGTAAAATAATGCAGATACCTGAAAATACAAACGGTGACAAAGAAGAGAAACTAAACTTCAAACCACAGAGATCAGGGGGGAAAAAAACAGAAAAAGCAAACCTGCATATACAGTACATGCCAGTTTTGATGTAAAAACTCTACTAATTCTACATGTAAGGCCCTTTGTAATCACCGACATTTTTGATTTATCGCCCAACAGTAGTTTGATCACATATTTTTCTCACTAACTGTAATGGTTTACAGTCACTTTTATATTGTAATTAGACTGCCTATCAGTCAGTTTATTGTCCTCCATATACTCAGACAGAGGACTGTTTTATAGGAAAATGTCCTGTTGGCAACTCTCTTAGAGGTTTCTTGTATACAAGTGGTCTGCTTTGGAGTTTAGTACCATGTTGCATGATGGTTAACCATCTTTTGTACTTTCTCATGTATGTACTGTATACAGAGTGCATGACAGCACACATGCAGCACTTATTAGCTATACAGAGAGACTGTTTTCTTCACTGTAATGGTGGTTACTTTGCCATCAACATACAGCTCAGGCATCTTGTCTTTCAATCAAATTCTTGCAACAAAACAAAAACGTCTCCTATGAATTAATCAAACATTAACAATTCCTCAGGACTGTAATTGTTTCTGCGTGATACAACATCCAGCTTCCTTCAGACAAACAGCAGACATGGAAACAATTTGAGTAAAATCATCTCCTTATGTCAGTTCCATTATGCTTGTATACTCCTCCTCCAGATACAGTCACTTCTCTAGATTGTTTACACACACAATTCTCTGGAACTTGTTTGCTTCACATCAGGGGTAACTGTAATGAAAATAATTAGGCCACGGTTAGCTCGCCTGGAGATCAGTATGTGATCGGCTATAAGGAAAACCATTTTTCTTCTTCTCTCCAAAGCATTTTTATACTATGCCCTCACTGACTCCCGCGCTCCTCCAGCCCCTGTGTATGCTTCACAGATATGGCGAAACGGTAAAAAGGAAAGCGGCAATATGTACCTGCATGTGTTGAGCAGATGAATCGATGTTTGAGTTTGTGTCTCCAGGAAAATGTAGCAGCAAGTACAGTCAGGTGGACTTGGATTTGGCAGGTCCTGTCCTCCATTGTCTCGGTGACAGATGTTGCAGCTATAGTGCCATTGACAATACTGAACTGTGTGAATAATGGGAGACAAGACTTAAAAGGTAACTATTGGCAGAATGTGTCAGAAATTGAATGTAATGTTAATATTTTCATTAGTCTATAATCACCGGAAAATAAGAATCGTTGTGTTTTTGTTACCTTTGGAAAGAGGCAGGCTAGCTGTTTCCAGTCTTTGATATGATGAGCTACATCTCTGGGCTGTAGCTTCATATTTATTGTACAGTGTATCAAACAGGAATTAGTCTATTTCCCAAACAGCTCAACAATTCCTTCAAATACAACCCCCGTTCCAAAAAAGATGGGGCTGAATTGACTACAGTACAAAGACAAGATATTTCATGTTCAGACTTGAACTTTTGTAAATATCCTCTCATTCTGAACTGAACTTCAGGTGCTCAACAGTCCGGGGTCTCTGTTGTCGTACTTTTTGCTTCATAATGCACCACACATTTTCAGTGGGAGACAGGTCTGGACTGCAGGCAGGTCTTGGCGTCGTCTCGCTGAAATAAGCAGGGACGTCCCTGAAAAAGACGTCGCCTGGATGGCAGCATATGTTGCACCAAAACCTGTATGTACCTTTCAGCATTAATGGGGCCCTCACAGATGTGACAGGTACCCATGATGCCAAGGGCTCTAACACCCCCCCAAACCATCGCAGGTGTTGGCCTTTGAAGTCTGGATGCTCCTTTTCCTCTTTAGCCTGAAGGACACAACATCCATCAGAAATGTGGACTCGTCAGACCGCAGCAGACTTTGCGTCAGTCCATCTCAGACGAGCTCGGGCCTCAGAGAAGTCTGCGGCGTTTCTGGATATTGTTGATAAATGTCTTTCACTTTGCATGGTTGACACTTAACTTGCATTTGTTGATGCAGCGGCAAGCTGTGTTTACTGCCAACAGTTTTCCAAAGTGTTCCTGAGAATATGTAGTATCCTTTATACAATTATGTGATTTCACAGCTGTGCTGTCTGAGGGGTCACAGGTCGCAGGCATTCAATTTTTGGTTTTTGGTTTTGGCCCTCATGTGCAGAGATTTCTGTGGATTGCCTGAACCTTTTAATGATATTATGGATTGTAGATGGTGAAATCCCTAAATTCCTGCACTTTTGTGTTGAGAAACATTCTCAAACTGTTGGAGCGTTCGCTCACGCAGTTTTTCTCACACTGGTGACCCTCACCCCATCCATGCTTGTGAACAACTGAGCCTTTGGAGGATGTCTCTTCAATTTCCAACCATGATAGTCTCGCCTGTTACCTATTAACCTGTTTACCTTTTGAATGGTCCAAACAGGTGTTTTCTGACAATTTCACAAATTTCCCAGTCTTTTGTTGCCCCTCTCCCAACATGTTGCAGTAATCAAATTCAGAATGAGTTTATATTTGCTAAAATACTACAATTAATCAGTTTGAACATTAAATATTTTGTCTTTTTACTGCAACTGAATACAAGTCGAAAATGATTTGCAAATCAGTGCATTCTGTTTTACTGTTTTCTTTTACACGTCCTAACCTTTTTGGAAGTGGGGTTGTAACAGCCATTTCACTAATGGTTAAAGCAATAAACCAGCACAAAAAATAACAATAACCAACATAAACCACCGTGTTCTGGGGGTCGCGAACACCAACTTGATTATTCTCGGGGATACAACTCAAACAGGTTGAGAACCGCAGGACTTGGCAACTAATCACACACAATCCTACGGTAAATTGACCTTGCAGACAATCTGCCACAATCAGTAGTCTCTCAAAGATTGTACGTCTACCATCATCTTAAGCAGTAATTCCAAATAATTTACTGGTAAAAGCTGAACTCTGGGCACTTGTCTGCACCACAACGTAAAACATGACCTCTCTCTGCGCTTGGAGAGTAAACAGTCCAATAAAACATCATGACACGGATTGCTCAGGATGTTTGCCAGTGTCTTTATCCTCGGGGGATCTATCCAGTGGAATTCTGCCGAATCAATTCCCATCAGCTCTTGACTGGACTTTGCTGTAATTTGTTGTTTAAAAGGCTCTCAGTCATGCTTTGATTCTGTGAGGCCATTCCGAGTGCAAGGTGGGTGCAGAGATGAACTCTGAGCGCGACCATATCTGGGCCAGTTTACATTGGCGCTGATCTGTTTTTGGCAGCTCAGTTTTTGCTCCCCCCCACCTTCCCTCCGTCCTGCATGGTGTTTCGAGAGAGGCGCAGCCCCGACCCATGCGGGTCTGTTGATTTCCTCAGTTCTGGGGTATGCTCTCCCCCTGCCAGGATAAACAGACAGGCTTGGGCGACGATGCTTTTTGGAGCCGGCCTCCTAAAAGCCAGCTGGACAAGGAGAGGACCTAGATTCGCCTGAAAAACAAAATCTGGGGTGAAGTCGTTGGGACTGGTGTTTCTGAGAGGGATACAGATGTTTTCAGACAGTAGACAACAAAAAGCACTTGTTTAGAAGAATCGCCCCTCTCAGACAGTTTGTTAATCGAGTTACAGTGAAAGATGTGACATCATTTAGCTTCTGTGCAAAGTTCAGCCTCTTTTATTGGATTCAAATGGAGTCATGTGGCGTTTTTCAGGCAATAAACTAATCTTACTGTAATGAGACCAAATGATGACATCAATGAGAGCTGCAGGCTTGGCGAGTAATGGATTACATGTAACAGGATTATGTAATTTGTATACAATAAAAAGGTAATGCTTACAGTTGCAGATAAAACATAACATCAGGCTAAACAATTTTAATATATTTGGGATGGACATAATCTCATACATTCATACATTTTCAAAGTAACCCTGCCAACCCTGGGAAGGTGATTCAGGTCATGGTTTGTGGGTAAAACCTCCTGGTTCGGGAGGTTTATATGTCAGTGAATGTTTGGCTGATTTTTCATGACCTCTCTCTCCAGTGGTGAAGCCTTTGATTGTGGAAGATACATATCTTCTCTGCCCTGCACCGATACTCCAAGATGAGGGGATGTAAGTCCTGTAATTTATTTTAATAAATGTGCGGTTTCATATGACACCATCTACTTTTTGCATGAATGACGGCCAAGACATTTTTCTTTTTTTCGTTTCCAGGGCAGCAAACCTTTATGTCAGTATGAACGAAGGTCTCAGTTTCATCTCCAGCTCGGTCACCATTACCACTGTGGGCTGTGTGAGTACAATATAAATCAAACCAAACCTTATTCATACAGCGCCTTTCATGCAAAACTGTAATACAAAACACTTTTTATTGGAATTTAAAGCCACACAAAATGCATGAGGTAGTTGGATGGACACAATATACGCCCCTCCCCATGTTTTTGCTCCAACAGGATCCCATCCCTATAAAATTATTACTGTACTGTTTAATAATCAGAGTTGATTTCATTAATTTCATCACATATATACAAATAAATTCAATGTGACAGAAATCATAGGCGAGACTCATAAAGAAAAACATGCAGTACAAATAAATAAATAAATAAATAAAACATACAGACAATAAAAATGTAATTGAAAGTTAAAAATAGTAAATTATATGCAGTATGGAGTCAGCAGTCTAAAGCTCCAATGTCATTGGAGAATAGCGAATCTTCTCAAACACCAAATGATGCATACGATCTTTAATCCACATCTTAAAGGTTCTCCTTCCATTTAAAGAGCATAGCTAAAGGAGATGCAAAAGCTATCTTATTTTTTTTTGCCTGGTTTGAACTCAACTAGCTTCACTTTCGACCAGTGATAGAAAAAAAACATTTCAACACGTTTGTTTAACTGAAGAAAATTCTGGCACATCCAAGTGCTCATTTGTTAAAATGCAGCTACTGAGCGCTTATATTGGATTATATTTCCTTGGAGACATGGTTATATAAATGTGTGTGTCATCTGCATAATTAGGGCAACATATTAAAGTTTTACTTGTTCAAAAACAGCACGTTCCCTGCAGTCACAAAACTGTTAGCTCTCCAGCTTCTTGCACACGAGGGAGGCACCCTTCAGATGGGGTTGATGTAGCAGCAATCTAACAGCACCATAAATTACATTCATTAAAGTAAGTTGATTTGTTACTTTAGCAGCTGCATTTGGTCACGTTCTGAGTGTCTGGTCGGTCAGATTGCTTGGTCAGAACGACCTGTTGTATAACCAGAACTTCTAATCAGGGTCTAGAAGCACGTCAGGGGTTTTCCACAGTGTCTCTGGACCTTTGCTCCAATAATTAAAATCTCGTTCTTATCTTTGTTCAGTTGCAAAAAGTTTTGTTTTCTAAGCCGAACCAGTTTATCAACAGATAAAGCCTTGGGCTATGAAGAGATGTACAGTTGTGTATCATCGGCATAGTTATGAAAATTAATACCCTGTAACGTGATATAATGTACCAGCATTTAGCTTCAACACTGCACTGTTTTGGGTGATGGTGCGTTCCAACTGTAGCAAGACAGGCGAGCACTAACAACAGATAACAAACTAATACAACCACTCCAAACAGTGCAATACAAACTTAAGAAGATGTCTGAATGATGGATGAAGATCAATTAAAGTATTTAAGCGTCAGCAGAATCCGTCTTTAAGTACAGTTCCATGGAAGATAAAACTAAAGGAGCCTGTTTCCCCCACAAAGCATTATAAGCATTAGAGAAGAGGTTTACATCTTTTTATTGCTCTACGCAGTCAGCCAGTGTGTTGGTGTTGACGTGTCTGTCTCTGTCACAGTCTGATGGGACCATCCTGGCCATAGCTCTGCTCATCCTGATGCTGCTCCTGGTCTTGGCTCTCCTCTGGTGGTTCTGGCCTCTGTGCTGCACTGTGGTGAGTTTTCTCAAACACTGATACACATGCTGCTTTACAGATAGCTTCTGCTCTGCTCTTTTTCAAATTATAGATGGCTTCAAACACTGTTGGAATGCAGTGATATTGCTTGCGGACAATAAGACAGAGAGAGATGTCTTTAGCAGGTCTGTCTCGTCTGGCTAACACCCCCCTCAGGCATCTTATTAACCTAGACAACATTCCCATGGCGAGAAGGTTAGGGTGTGCGAGTCAGTAAGGGCGTTGGACCCTTTAGGATCCATGCAAGCTGAACTAAGTCCACAACCAAAAGAGGTCAAGGCCACCGGGTGAACTTGTGGGGAAGTAATTATGCTGCTGTTGAAATAATTTGCGTTTCCAAGAGGTCACAGCAGGTGACCTCGGAGCGAAGATGATGCACATGTCCCGGCTACAGCTGCCCGAGCAACATCCTATTTGTCCTCTTTGGCTGAGGTGCAACTCTAAAAGAAAGACAAGTTTTATTTTTGCTGATGTGGCTGCATAAATAAGTAGAAGTAGTTACAGTAGATTCTACTGCAGAAAAACAAAAAGTACTTCTGACATGAAACTGCTCACAACAGGAACTGTGGATTATCTTGAGTTGAACCAGGCCTTGATTTATGGAAAGAAACACTTCAAATGTTTTTTTTTTTTTGGTGCTTTGATAACCAGAAGCTGAGCGTCATTTAGTCCCATTATGCTGGAGAGAAGGCAGACATCTCTACGGCCGATATCTTCAAAACTGCGCCTGCAACTCACACCAAAAAAAATCTAGATGGATAAAAAACACTACAGGCAAGGGAAAAATATGTATTTTTGCTTTTGGGGTGATTGTCTCTTTAATATTACACTGCTGCATCGAAACTTGGTATTGTTATTGGTCTTGGTATAGGGGTAACTATAATATATAATATTTCTGGAATAAAATGTCTAAAAGTGCCTGGGCTATGCATATATTTAGGTGAGTTCTGTTCTTACATTATCCCCATTATCCTGCCACATCTTCACCTGTTCTATCAAAATAAAAGCATTAAAAAAGATAAAGTGATTGATTTTCCTAATTTCCCACTAGGCACGAGTTAACTACAGGAAAAACATGGTCAGATAAGTCAGAAATTGAGGAAGTAAGTCAGCGAACGTGACTAAATGTAACATAAATAAACTTTAATAGGTTACCTCGTCTGTGAACGTGATTTCAGCAGGTTAGGGGCAAACAGAAAATGCTCAAGCAGCAAGTTTCTTGAGGTAATTTTAGAGGGGATTAGTTGTGGCCTCTTAAGAAGGTGATATAACAAATAAACAAAAATGAAATTGGGAGACGATGTTGAAGAAATTGTGAACTTATGATGTAATATGCTAATTAAAGGTTGTGTTTTGTTTTGTTTTTTGTCAGATTAGAGCATCAGTGCCTCAAAATGTCTCTCTCTGTATTTATTCAGTGGAAGACCTGAACTGGTCAGTGTTAGCAAACTCTTCCACCAGTAATGAGGCAGAATAATTTCAATTTCCAGCCAGCGGCATGGAAACAAAAACTCACACGGTATAGCTCGTTTGGGGTTAAAAGGTTGAGAATCAAGATAACTCACCAAAGAAAAAAAAAAAAGTCTTTATGTCAGTCATCTATCTGCTCTGGATGCAGTAAACAGAGGAAAAACACAGTATGTGCCATTATTTAGACAGTGGTCAAACTGCCAGCATCACAACATTTCAGCAAACTCTCTTGTTAACCAGCCTCATTGTCAAAATCTATATTTCCCCCTTCAAATGAAGAGCGTATTGTCTCTTCAAGAATCCGCTCCAATGTTTCCAGCACTGGAAACGGGAAAGCTGCGAACTGCCAGAGAGAGATGTCGGCTTTTACAACATGGCTGTCCCTCCCTTCACTCTCTCTGTTCTTGTCCGTTTGGTTTCTGTGCAGCCAGCGAGTGTGTTTAGGAAAAGCGATGCTGGGTTACCATGGGGAACCGCTGTGCGCTCCAGGATTTGGAGAAGCATGGAGGAAAATGACAAATAAGGATCAGAATCACTTAATTTGCCAACTGCATTTGATGTAGAAAGAAACTGTCTTCATTAGAGCCGGAGAAAAAACACACGGAGACAGTTCACGTGGTGACTTACACTCTTAGAAATAAAGGTGCGAGAACCATGAAGTGTTCTTCGGCTTGTCCACACAGGAGAACCCATTTTGGTTCCTGGTAGAACCTTTTATAAATGTTTCACTTGAAATCCTTTCAGAGAGTTTTACCTAGAACCCAACATAAAGGATTATACAATCATCTTTGAAAGGTTCCACCCAGAACTCCCTATTAAAGGTTTGACAGAGAAGCCCTGTGTGGTCTAATGGTTCCATTCTGATGTTCTATCCAGAACATTTCCACCTTCTAAGTGTGTCAACAGTAACCCACCAAGGGGTCCTACTGAGAACATTTTTGTATTCCAAAGGTTTTATCAAGAACAAATCCAGGAGGTTTGACCAAGAACATTTTTATATCAATAACAAATCCAAGGGGTTCTACAAAGAACCTTTTTATATTCCTAGGCTTTTATCCAGCACAAACTCAAGGGGGTTCTATTGAGAACTTTTTTACAGTCCAAGGGTTTTATCTAGAACACACGTAGGAGGTTCTACCGAGAACCTTAGTATATTCCAAGGGTTTTATCTAGAACACACTGAGGGGGTTCTACAGAGAATTATTTTACATTCCAAAGGTTTTATCTAGAACACACTTAGGAGGTTCTACCAAGAACCTTAGTATATTCCAAAAGTTTTATCTAGAACACACTCAGGAGGTTCTACCGAGAACCTTAGTATATCCCAAGGGTTTTATCTAGAACACACTGAGGGGGTTCTACAGAGAATTATTTTATATTCCAAGGTTTTATCAAGAATCCAACAAATGGGCTCTATGAAGAACTCTATTCTAAGACTTTTATCTAGAACACACTGATGGGGTTCTACAGGGAACCTTTTTATATTATGGTACAAAACCTTTGACAAGAGAGTTCTTCATCAATCCTTGAACTCTTTCTTCCAAAAATGGTTCTTTGGATGAAAAGGGTTCTTAATGGAACCCTTGGACTTACAAAGAACTTTTGACATCCCTCTCTTCAATAAAGGGCTCTTCAGAAGCAAATGGTTCTGCCCAGTCCCTCGGGGAGAACCCTGTTGGAACCCTTACTTCTAAGAGTGTAGAAACAAGGCATAAGTCATAAATTAAACTGAACTCTTCGTGCAGTCCTGCAGTGTAGCAGCTGTGTAAAATACTTTAGATGGATAAAAAGTAATAATCAGAGAAATAAGAAAAACAAAAAGCATAAATACTATAAAGTTTTATTGATAACACTGCTTCATACAGAATCTAAGAGCAAATATTACACTATTTATGTGCCTGTAACTCTTCCCTCCCCTCCTAATCAACAACGCCAGGCCAAAAAATCTGGCGAGCAGATTTCTAGGTCAGTGCATTGCTCTTGTAAAGTAGTCGAGAGGAAAAAACAATTCCTCAGCCATGTGTTGTTGTGTAACCGTCTTGTTGCGCACAGAAAACACATTGCTCCGACATGCAGATTAAATAAAAAACTATTTTGATACACATGTTTGTGACTTTTTGTTGTCACCTTCCTCTCGTCTCTCATGCGATCCGTGTGTTTTTTTTT
>JAJHUR010026647.1:0-12847 GCA_027495735.1 Lutjanus campechanus | reverse complement strand
ATGCAAATTTAATCTATAGTTATTATTTTTGTTTTGTCGTTATTTTTTATTCATAGTGAGGAGAAAGTAAAAATCTGAAAGACAGTGGTGTAAAGTAACTAAGTATATTTACTGTACCTAAGTACAAATTCATTGTATTTTTACTTTACCTGAGTAAATTAAGATTTAAGTAGAAACCCAATGATCAACACTTTATATTAAGGTCCTTGTTATAAGTATTCGTTAATAGGTAACAAACAGGGTTTCCCACCTTGTTTTGCCTCACTGACTGATACAATTTATCTGGAAATCGGTGAGTAAGTGGACAAACTTTGAGTTTACTTGGGTTTACCCTTTATTACACCCTGCTTTTAAGTCCTTTTAAGATGACGTTATGTGTTTATAAGACTATATACAGTAAGTTTTATTACTAATAGAATGATGTTTATTGTTAGATTATAAGACATTTTACAGCACTTATAAGAAACTTGTTAACAGTTTATAAAATTTACAATTTACTTTTTTTGCAGCCACTGTATCTGGAGCAAGAAGGTTCATAAATCCTTTATTATGCATTTACTGTATTAACATATTTGCTTTCTTCTTATTTTTTCAGGCTGTGTTTTCAATGCAGGACTTTTAAGTATTTTTGTAGAACTTTTGCTCTTCTGTTTAAAGGTTGGTCTTTCTGCTGACAGCTGACTTACCGGAGGTGTTGTGATGCAGCAGGAAGGAATAGATGAAGTGCTGATAGATGTTCTGACTGTGCATCGGCTCAGCATCCATGAAATGATTGCTGAGAGCGGCCACGCTGCACGCAGAGAAAAAGAAAGGACAGAAATGATGTTTAACACACCATGCAGTGTCCGTGTGACAACACTAATGTGTCCTCAGGCCTGTGGACTCACATGGTTTGGAAAACTGGGCAGGAGAAGTTCTTGGTGCTGAGGCAGGACAGGAGACTTGTGGGTACGTCAGGCAGGAGCGGCAACAGTTTGATCTGAAACCACAGCTTGATGAACTCCGGGTCGTTCAGGTGTTCCTGGGTCATAGACGGAGACTCCGACTCCTGAAAGATCTGCTGAAACTCCGATCCCAGCTCCGTGAAGTTCTAAACCAGGAAAAGAGTCAGGAAGCACCGGATTTAATTCGTATTTTAAAATGAGTAGTGACATGAACGAGAAAGTAAACAAACACATGTGATCGCTTACATGTGAGAGATGCACTGAAAGGTAGATAGATAGAGATGGGTAAAGTAGCTGTTGTACTCACCGCTGTGGACAACTCTGTGATCAGTGAGTTCAGACGTCCTGTCAGCTCTACAATCAGTCTCATGATGGTCGCCTCAGACATTGTCAGGTTGGTACGAGCAGCACAGTGCAACACGTGGGCCACATTTGCCACCGCATCAGTCAGCTGGTAGGGTGAAAAAGTGATGATGTGTGCGGGGGTTAACTTTTGATCAAATTTCTATTAAACATTAAAATGTGATTAATAAAAAAAAAAGAAGAAGGAATGAAGCCTCACCCCACAAGGTCCCTTATCAAGAGAGATGCTACAGACATCCATCTCTTCAGAGGTTTCATTCGCCATACCACGGTCCAGATAGCTGCACACAAACAAACCACAAACGTGCATTATAAGACATTATAATACACCATGTTACGAACATAGAAACATATTGACTGACCTGTGGTGGACTGAGTGAGACTTGTGCACTAACTAAAGCTGCATTCTTTTTATGAGTAGAACCTGATGTAAGTTAGAGCTGATGGGTTTGACAGGATTTTGACCAGATTAGTGGTGACTGGAGAGCTAACCTGTCGTCATCATCCCCAAAGCTAACCTGTGCACCTGTGCCAACCCCCCACAGGAGAAAGAACTTTTTTGTAAATTTGCATTTCAAGAATTAAGTCAAAATGTTGGGAATAAAATCAAACTCTCAGTAATTAGGGCCACACATAAGAAAAAATAAATCTGAGGTGCAAGATTTGTTTTGTTTGTTTTTTTTCATTCTGAGAATAAAGTCAAAATGTTGAGAATAAAGTTGACATGTTGAGGGAAAAGGTTAAAATGTTGAGGAAAAAGTTTAAATATCTTTAGTAAAATAAAGTCAAAATGGTATTTCACTCTTACGCTCAGCATTTTGACTTCATTCTAAAAATGAAAAAAAAAATCGAATGTCTTGCCCTTATACTGGAAGTTCGACTTTATTCTCTACATTTCGATTTTATTCTGGAAATGCAAGATTTAAAAATATCTACCTCCTAATACTTTTCAGTAGACAAACCCCCAACTTATATACATTTTCACTATATGAGGTTATTATGGCTAACAAGCAACATTTGCATGATTTTGGTTGTTTCTGATCACCTGACGAATTTAGATCCAGTAGTCTCTCTCCTTTTAGCTCTATTTTGGGCTCCACCAGCTCCTGAGAGAAATATCAGGATTTTTTGCTGCTAGATGGTTCACTTTCTTCACTAGCTAGTTGCTAACTAGCAGTTTTAGTTTTTTTTCAGCTCTTTTAGCCTTTGTTTATAAAGATGGACAACATGATAGCTCTCCAAAAGTGAACCCAAAACATCTCCATCACCCCCTGGTGGCTGGCTGCAGTATAGATCATAAACCCCGCCTCCTTCCATGTTAGCAGATAAGGAAAAAGCTAAAATAAAAAGTAAATCACAAATTCCCCCCCCCCCCAAAGATGGTTTCTGTCATTTTAAGTAGTTATTGTCACACTGATGTGTTTTAAATTAAAATTAGTTATTTGATGGAAAGAATAAATGAATACTGAAGAATAGTTGTCAAAAATGTTAGAGTGACGTACAACACTTGATGGAAGGCGAGTGTGACATTTTGATGCATCAGGGCCGCCCCATTGGGCAAGAACCTCCGTAACAACGGCATCACGACCTGCTGGTACCAGTCCTCCACTTTTGTCACGTCAAACTGTGGCCTCTCTGGAGCTACAGATGTGTTTTCTGGCCGGTACATGTCTGCCAGCTCAGCCAGAGTCCAGTTGAGCAGGAACTGGGTCAGAGAGGTGCTTCTTATTTCTGATATGTCCCTCTGGAGAAACACAGCAGGTCAGGAGTCATTTCACTTTAGCAGGTGAACTGTGTGTGAACATACATCTACATGTCAGTTTACTGCATGTAGCCTGTGTGCATGTGTCTGTGTGTGTGTGAGAGAGGTTGTACCTCTTTTGTGAAGGACACAAAGTTGTGAACGAAGCTCCCGATGGGTTTGAAGGCCGTCATGAACCCGTTTACAACCTGTAAGTATGACAAAAAAGGTGAGGTAGCCTAAAATTAGATGCAAGACTCAGCAATTTTAGCTTGAAATTACAACATTAACTTCTTAAACTTGTAGTTTCTTAAACAGTTTGTAGTTTCAAAGTTTTTTGTGAAAGCTATGAATGTATTATTAAAGCCTATGACACAACCTAACCCAAATAACTGCACCACTGTCTGAACTGAGGCTACAGTAGCTGCTAGCTAAAATAAAGACATGATGGAAAAGCTTGTCTTGAATACCAAACTGTGGACAAGACATTGTTGAAGGCCAAGTTGGACTTTTGGGAGAATTCTGCTTGCAAAAAGTGCCAAAAAGTGTTAGCTGTTGATAGCTGCAAGCTAGTTATATCATCACTGAGGAAACACACAGACAGCTGCAGGAGTAGAGGTGCTGCACCATCTGAGAACTCAAGTGCGTGACTGTGTATTTGTGTTTAATCATGTGTGCAGGGCGAGTCACAGGACTTATATTAACATTTCCAGGCAAGTCCAAATGTGACTTGACTTGAGATAACTGTGGGTAACTTGTTGTTTCTGGTACTCGTTGCAGGTGGGTGCGGGTTTGCAAAACTGGACTTGTGCAGGACTCTGACGTGTATTTTCCAATTTGTCAAACTATTCCTTTAAGGGGCACGATGAGAGTGAACCAAAACAGTAATGTCACCAGCCATAACACCAAAACAATGAATTTAAACATGTTAAACTGCTCCACAGAGCCGCAAAGCATATTGAGAAGAATAATATTAAAAGAAAAACCGCACACTATATTGTTCTGTGGGTCTCTGTTCCAAAACTTCATAGAAGCTCTAATGATTTGGAATATAATAATCTGATATGTTCAAATTCAGTTTAATATGTTTTTTATGGCTGAATCACTACCGGACATTATCTGCTAATATTATATATCCCCAGAATGTGTGGCATATTTGGAAACTTTTGGATTTCCCCAAGAAGTTGGAAAAAAAATCCCCACAGAGTTGAACAAAACTTGTCAGCACAGCAAGCCAACATGACAAAACATGAATTTGCATACATGCACCATCAATATGTTGCTTAAAATGATAAATTTTTGCAACACCATGACCACAAGAACATATCAGGTATCTGAGGACATCTTGTTGTGCACTACGGCTTACGCAGGAGTTAGACTACCAGCAGACTATAAAATGAAATACTTTCAGATTCTTCGGAGTATTGTTGAATCTAAAGTCAGTATCTGTACATCAATGACACACTGCAGTACCTCTCTGAGGCCATTTTGTGGGGACGGCGGTCGGTATGGATTATGGGTCTGTGGATGATAGGTAGAACCGTATCCAGGGGTCGTCCAGATGTGGCCCCCTCCAGGGCTGCCGGTGGGTGGAGGGCCAGAGCCCCCTGTCAACAAACTGTGGAAGACCAGCGATAGGGTGCCGTTGTCTAAACCTGTGACCTCGGGCCTCAGCAGCAGCTCAGCCTTCTGCGCTGGAGACAGCAGGTGGAGAACCTCCAACTGTGGGGGAGAAGAAAACAGTTGGAGCACAGGAGTCATCCGCTGTGTCACTTGAACTAAACTCCACCAGCTCTGATGTTGACTTGTTTTGTAAATTCTATAAATCTTGAGGAAAACTCAAGTGAACTCACTCCACTGAAGACCATGTTGAGTGTTGAAAAGTCCTTCATTCGGGCCATGGCTCTGAAGGAACCAAAGTTCTTCATCAGCCACTCCTCACTGCTCTCGTCTCGCTTCACACAACCTGTACAGAGATTACACACACAGTTTAGAAGAGATAAATAATCTTGTATATATAATGATATAAAAATATGTAATTCAGCTGCTAGGGGTCTCTCTCAGATTTAAACAATAACAGAAGACTGAAAACTGCCTCAGGTAGGAAATCTGTTCACGGACGAGGTATTAAAGCTTTATAACCTCCCTCCTCACTCTCTGATGTATCGTCTGGTGTTTCCAATGTTTTCCCAGAAGTCATAGCAAGTAGCGACCAAATAAAACACATCCTTACCTTGAATAAAATTATGGATTTCTCTGGGTTTGAACATTGTTGAAACATTTGGGATGCTGTCGGTATACATAACTGAGCAAAATATACCTGCAGCTCCAGAGCTGCATGAGTAACTTTTGTCCCCTTTTCTCTAACATTTTCATTTGTATTCATCATTGTTGTAGGCCAGAAGTACATGCATTCTCCAAATGTAAAAATATTTATCTTGTATACCAAATTTAAAAAATGTTTTTTCATATTTTGTCAACTAAAATGTATGTCATAGCCTACGTCTACGCCAGTCTCGAGTCTCCCAAGGCTAGCTATAGATGCCAAATCCCTAAAAAGAAACATCTCAGAGGAAAAAATAGATTTTTTTTTTGGCCATTTTTTGCATGAGTGGATAATTTCAAACAAACCTTCATAACTCTGTACAATATACAACATATTTTTTCCATATTTTGTATTTTCTATTTTGTATTAATGCTTATTGACTTGCAGTACTTGCTTTCTATCTTCCTTTATATTTTTCTACTTACTTATGCAACAAAACACCAAGGAAAATTCCTCATATGTATAAACCAAGTAACATATTTGGCAATAGTCCTAATTCTGATTCGATAACAACCACATTTTGTTGCTACATTTGTGTATGAATTAAGAAGAATTTGCACAATTTCACTGCATTGTGCCAATAGATGGCATCACAGATTTTAAATCTCATGATTTCATTAAATGGCTGTGACTCCTGGGAACTTATGCATAATTAATCCTCGCACAAAACTCTGATATCCTCAATAGCCTCTCCTACTTCCACGGTGCATGAAGCAGTTCATACTCTCGTAACGCTTGTAATATAAAGAACAACTTCATTGTGATGCCAACGCTTTTTGACATGTGGCCTGAAGGCTATAAACCTTCATCGAAATGCGTCAGTCTCACCATAAAGTTATTTTTTCTCCTACAAGTTTTGCTGGAACTATTACAACATCTCAGTGGAACGTGCAGCTTTAGTGGATGAGTCATTTCAAGCTGATTATAATGTTCAATTAAACACAAAAAAAGCTTTACCGGCTACTCTGTCTCCAGACAGAAATGGGTACATAAAGAATGTGTAGATCCACTTTTGTCTGGCTGGACTCATCTCAGAGTAATGGTGACTGAGCTCCCTCACGCTGCGGGAAGAGACAAGATGATGAGAAGTTGTTGTAAATGTAACAAAGGTAACAGAAACAGGCAGGTAGACTTTGACAGACAAATCAAAAGAGCAGGATACCCCAGAAGCAAAAAGCAACAAAATTAGGCCAGATAGGAGCAATAACTAAACTAGACAGGAACTAGACATTACATGGTGTTGTCCAGTCAATACAAGACAAATACAAGATAAAAGAAAAAATGAAATAAGACAACATCACATAATGTCAGTATATAAAAATAATACAATTCAAATACATTAAAAAGAGTTATTATATAAAAGCCTGGCTGCAGCATTTTGAACCAGCTGGATGGCAGGAGAGAGATTTTTGATTCATGCCAGAGAGGAGTGAATTACAGTGGAGTCAAATATTACTCCTAGATTTCTGGTGGTAGAAGTGACATTTGTGGGAACAGGGGACCAAGGCTATTCTCAGTAGGACTGAACAGTATGACTCATGATTTTGGAGTTGTTGAGTTGAAGAAAGTTCTGAGCCATCCGACAGTTTATATCGTTGAGGCAGCATAACACAGCCGCTAGGCTTCTCAGGTCATCTGGTCACAGGGGCAGGTATATCTGTGTGTTGTCCGCATAGCAACGGAAAGACATATTGTGGCGCTGCAGAAGCATATAAATAGAAAATAAAAGTGGACCTAAAGGTGAACCTTGCGGTACACCACAGACAATCTGAGTTTTTAAAAGATGAGTGATTGCCTGTTGTGACTGCAAAGGTTCTATCACAAAGGTAGGAATAAAACCAACATACACAGTCTGGTAGGTGGAGCAGCTGAAGTTCTTGGTGCTGAGGCAGGACAGGAAGTTTTTGGTGATGGATTTCAGCAACGGTTTTATCTTGACTTCCATCCACATGTGGACCAGGGCCTCGTTCTGGAGAGGGTCTACCCTGGGGTTTAATGACAGCTCCCCCTGCAGGCTGAGAATCGGCACTCCGGTCATGCTGGACCTCTGTGGTTGTGGTGATGAGAGAGGGGTAGAAAGATGCTTTGTTGAAATGTATTTAGGTTACATGGGTGAAAAAACACATGTGACATTTTAAGGGACAGTGGTAACATGGAACAGTTAAGAGGGAAAATATGCACTTTTGATTTGGGAGTAAACTGTCTCTTTAATACTCAGTAAAGGAGTAGTCTGTATAAAAGTCACCATACTACTGATCTGTCACCATCTGTCAAGCCTGAATATCCATGAGCAACAAACATGGCATTACAACACTAACTGGTCTGGTGGGAATCTGAGACAACATTCCTTCCGTTACGTGTCAACTGAAGAACATTCCTGTCCTGCTGTCAGCCGCCAGCCATACCATGAAGGTGTACATGTCCATCGTCGCCTCAAGCATTCCTTTCAGCCTCCGCATGTGGTCTCTCCCGGTGTCTGTTGACGGCAGTCCCACACAACGCAGGAAGTGCGAGGTCGAATCCGGCACCTTTGAAATGGATGACAAAAGGGAAAACTGAGCAACGAATCAGAAGCTTTGTTCCAAAGCAATGTGAGATTTTCTTCATTGCCTCATTCATACATCTGATACTGCATTAGAGGTCATAAGTCGGCTACTGAGTTGATATAATCACCTCATAACATTTGGAACGTCAAGTGCTATTTTCTCACAGTAAATTCTGACCAAGCCAGAACTGATTGCGCCTGATTGTCTGATCAAGTATTTGATTGTGTGCCAACACTGAACGTGAGTCGTCTATGGCTCCTACACCTCTTTTGGTGGTAGATTTCAAGGTATAATAAGTGACATAACTGCATTAAAATGCCTAAAAATACAAGAACTGCATCTTTTAGATCTTCTGTCTATAACCGCTCTGCATGTCTGCATGAAATGCTTAGCTGTGTGTTGCTGCTTCATGTTGCATGCAGGGCTATTTGTGCCAAAACAGTGTTTGTTGTTTGTTGTTGCTGTGTTTTTGTTATTGTACTAGTCTTGCATAGTCAGACCTCTCTCTACAGACTTCAGCGCTGGAGAAAGGTCCAGCTCCACACATGCACATTCTGCAAAATAGTGCGTCAGTCAGGAAGCGAGTTCTGGCACTAAAATGGCTAAATCGCAGCAAAAGAAAAGATTACAGCTTTTTAGCTTGTTTATGTTTGTACCATTAGCCTCCCAGATGCTAATTTGCTATTTTCAGCGTGTAGGTTGCAGCTCGTAGGTTGTCGTTGTTTCCCGGGAACTGTGAAAACATAGCTCGCGGATGCCGCAGTGATAACTGAATCCAGGCAACCATTGGCAGTGTTATATCCACAGTGTGCATCCAATGAGTCAGACTATTATTGCACTGATGCTCTGCTGCTTTTTGCTGCTCTGCCTGGCTCGTGTTCTGTCTTGAGAATTCTTGTCTTGCTGCTGTTGCTTGTCTTTATAGTGTCCCGTTTTCTTTGTTCTTTGAATTTGATCATTTGCACGAAGGACTACGGTTGAAAAAAGGCCAGCTGTCTAACACTGGCACATTTTACGGAAACGCTGATTTATATGTGTCATTTTTATAAATAAAATGAATCTATGTTATATATTTGTTGTGTTGTGTACTTGCAATTTCCCAAATGTTTCCATCAATGTTCAACGCAGAGAAATATATAATTTTACTCTAGCTAACGGTGTATTTCATTTGGTCACTTTGGGACTGCAGTAGCTCAGTTTGCAAGTTCCCTTCTGTTCACAACACTAACACCGAGTAATAGACACTACAATGTGCCACCGCAGTAATGTTGGTGGCTCTAGATGGTAGAACACACCAAGTGGTTGGCAGATTCGTCCATAATCAACTCTCAGCTCCACAGTTGCAGCACTTTGGCCCCTCAGCATCTTGGTATTTGTCCAGATTTGGCCCAAGGAGTCTGCCCAAATGTCCTACAGTTGATTCTGGGGTATTATTCATCAGAAATCGACCATTTAGGCCATTCATAATTTTGGTTAAGCATGAGCATGTACAAATCTGCCTCACAATGAGAAGTCAAAGTGGGAACAAGTCTGTTCGTTACGCTTGGTTCTGGTCTTCACACACCTGCCAGATTTGCTCCACATTGTGGGTTTTTGGGCTGGCATTGGGCTAGAGGCATGTCTAGGAATCTGTATATTAGGGTCAACATTTAAAACCTGTTTGCAGGCACTACTATTTTAAATTCAGGCTCACTAACATGGCCTCGTGATCACACTTAAAGGGATACTCACCCTAAAAGTGAAATTTTGGTCGTTATTTACTAACCCTCATGCTGAAGGTCAGGTTTAGTTTTTTCGTCCACAAAACACTGCTGGTGTTTCACAAGAAAACAGCACTGAAAAAAACTGCCCATCTGGTGTAATCAGTTCAGACGGTGTGCACGTGAACGTGGATCTACCGTGAAAAGATTTAGGCTAAAAACATGGTGTGAATGACGTCTTTCAAGTCAGTGCGGCATGTTGTGACATTAGGAGGCCTGGATTACACCAGACGAGCAGTATGGAGGTTTTTTTTAGTTGTTTTTTTTACATTTGAAAACTGGTCACCATTCACTTAAATCGTTTGTCTGCAGCACTGTTTTCCTGTGAAACTCCAGCAGTGTTTTGTGAACTAAACCCAACCTTCAGTCAACATGAGGGTGAGTAGATAATGACTGAATTTTCATTTTTGGATGAACTAACCCTTTCATTGGAACATCTTTGTGGTATTAGTTACACCAAATGTCAGAACAAGACCTGTATAATATTTCAGAGTGTCTAATCTCTTTGTTCCTCTGCAAGTTCACACAGTCACACGAGCACAACAATTCCTGCTCATTCTTTCACTTCCTAACAGATAAAAGCACAAGGAGTCCCTGCATAAAATATTTCAAATAAGCTGAGAGATGTAGTTTACTGACACAAAATTAAATGTTACTACGACAAACTGCAAAATTCTGACATATTGCACCTTTAATGATGAACAACTTGCATCACACTGGTGTTCACTGCATGCAAATCTATGGTTATGGTTCTATGTTATGCGCCTGTGGACGACCAGATGTTTTCAAAAACTCTTTTCAGGTTTATTTCAGGAATGTTTTATCAGATATTTGAGAACAACGTGAAATCTTGATCTTGTTGGTATGTGATTTGGGCAGTTTTGCAACTGTACATTCAATCAATCAAGAGTCCTGAGACAGTGACTCTGAAGTCACGAACAACCTGATAAAATGACTTTAACAGTGTGACTTTAACTGCCAGCTCATAGCGAGCAGGTTCTGGGGCCAAATATAATTCTGGGTCTTCTCACACCGCATTACTTCGTCTAATACTCTTATTAGAAAACTCCTGGTATTATTTCCTTCAGCCAGAAACTTTGCTGCAAACTATTACTTTGAATAAATTATAACTTCAAATATTCTGCTGGGAAATAATGACAAACACTGAAAGAAGACTAGATTCAATATGTCAGCTTTGAATAACAAAAACACACCATGTCCACACTGAAGCACCGTCACCGGCTTTATAATTTGCTCAAAGTTATCTTATCATTTGTTGTTCAGAAAACAATGAAAAAAATCTGTTCAAAGAAGAGATAAAATCAGAAGATGACGTCTGTACCTGCAGCTTTGGGAGAGACTTGATTATGGTCACAGTTCCAAATCATAAAGAAGATGCATCTTTTTTTTTCTTTTTTTTTTTGGGTATAATTTGTCTTTGTTGCCTTTTGCTCATGTGTACAATTAATTAAAATGCTTTTGCATGTACAAGTGTGTCACAGCTTTACTTACAGGGCCACAGTGTCCCGTGGTAGAGCAGGATGCATTTCTGTAGATTTCCACCAGTGAAGCAACAAGACAGAGACAGAAGACAACACAGTCAGTTTAAAACAGGGTGACGTCTTAACAAGTGGAAAAGAACAATATGTGCCACTGAATTTGTAATTAAAAGTTGTGTAGTTTTTTCCACTGATTATTATTCTGACTTCCTGATCTTACCTTTGTGCTTTTGATGTCCCTGTCAAGAGAAGAAGAAGTTCATGGTTAGAACTGACATTGGAATTTGAAACACTCAAACACATAATTACAGCATTTTTATGAGTCATTTCATTATAAGATAATCATTATTTGTAATGTAATAGCTTTCCATTTCATAGCCTACTTTAAATACAGATATGAGTTATACAATGATGATATAGATAATTGCATCATGGTCAATTAAGGATGTTGTTGGTGAAGAAAATGGTCTTTTCCTGTGATGTATTGCTGAATGTCAGGATGGACAAAAATGAGGAAGAAGTTTAAGCTTCGTACTTCTCAGAATCTAACATCAGAATCGTGTGTCATTAGTCAAAGATTTCTCAGCTTCCATTTTATCTACACTGAATATATCCCGGTGCCTGTTTTGTTGTCTGTGTTTGACCACATGTCAGTAAAAAATAAGACAAAAACTACTCCTGCATAGCAAATTGGGCCAAGAAAGCCTGGGTACATGCAGTTATGTTGGATTGTTTAAAGCTGAAAAAGTTGAGACCCCCTCTACCCAACAATCATTATCAATTATTAACAAAGTTTGTGGATGCAACTGATTAAAAACGGATTAGAGTTTAATTTTAGTGAAATAACGGTCAGCATTATAGCATCACCAAACTCTTGTTTGTTTATTTCCCCATACATAGTGGCTCTGCGCCTCCCCAGGGTGGCCCACCCCCTAGTTTGGGAACCACTGGTTTAAATTATAAGGGGGGCAATATTCTGTATTTTTGTATTCTCAATTTCATGTAGGAACTACTTTCTTTCTATTAGAAGGAAAGTAGTTCCAGCAGGCAAACATCTCTGCAGCTAATATTTACAAAATTCCGCAACTCACACCAAAAAACATCTAGATGAATAAGTAGCACTACAGGCCAGGGGGAAATGTGTATTTTTGCTTTTGCACTGTGAAAAAAAAAATACTTGAGACAACTCAAAATTTCAATGCAATGCACTGCAGTAGAATTTTGAGTTTTGAGCCCAACTCAGACTCAGAAGTTTTGCTGACCTATACTCTTTGGTTGAGAAGATTTACGTTTCTTCTTTAAATAAACTTGAATCTTTGAGTTTTAGGAACTCAAACGTATTTCAAAAATTAGTCACAGTGAGCTGTAAACCTGATTTGTCATTATTTTGGTTCTTGAAAATTAATTTTTAATCTTTTGCTTGTATCTTGACATTTACACACCAAAGAAAAGACACTAAATGCGTTCTTACCAAAGCAGATCCCCAGAAAGTAAACCAGGAGGAACAGGTTACGTGATCTCATCTTGTGACAAGTCTCATGAGGTTTGTGATGAAATTCACTGGGGAGGGAATCAGAGAAAGCAGGTGACTCAGGCGGATTATCAATCTGAATTGGAAAGTTCACTTTGTGTAAAGGTAAACTCAGCAAAAGCCAAAAACACTGAATC